>JAYMTH010004121.1:0-10146 GCA_036897465.1 Pelargonium australe | reverse complement strand
AATCAAGGCGATAATAAATACCGAAGTTGCGGTCAATAAGGTAGGAATCATCAAAACACCAAACCATGAGAGATAAAGGGATGGAGAGGTGAGAGAGAGATAGAGATAGAGATAGAGAGATCATTAGATGGAGAGGTGAGAGAGAGAGAGATAGCAGTGAGATGGAGAGGTGAGAGAGAGAGATAGCAGCGAGATGGAGAGGTGAGAGAGTGGGTTTTAGGGAGAGGTGAGAGAGAGAGAGGCAGCAATTATGGCAAGCCACGAGCCGTGACAATGACCCAATGGTGGAGGTGCCATATTTTAATATTTCTTTGCAGTAACCAAGGCAGCAATGATGGCAAGCCGCAAGCCGATCAACCCAAGCCGGGTTTCCCTTTCAACCCAATGTGTAAATGGGTCTATACAGGTGTGTGGACAGAAGAGTGCCACGTCATATACATGCAAGATACATGTACCAATGGTACATGAGCCAATACCTTCTAAAACAAATTAGTTACATACCAAGTAGCAAGAGCAAAGTTGGAACATACAAATTCACGACATCCCAAGCGTGCGCGCATTGGACAGCACACGATTCGCGGGCGCATCCATCTCACCTTCGAAATCTAAGGCATCAGTCGACGATTCGTCCACGCAAGTGACGCCATCTACTCTCACTCAGTGAGTGGAGCTGTGGGTCCCACTCCGTGACTCTAGCTAGCTCCCCTTACACGTGACCTTTTTAATTGCTAACAAATCCTAGCCTTCCTTTTCCTGTCGGCCCCCTCCTCCCAACGGCCCAGATCTCTCCTGTTTCTCCAGTTAATATCATTATCAATCTACACTGTTTGTTTCTCGAGAAAGTCCTCCCTTTTCTCGAGAATTAAAGTTCAATTACTAAAGCTTAGCTACGCTTTCGCACTTTGATTCCAATACAAAAAAGCTATAGCTAAGCTTTTCAAAGAACTCAGCCGAGGGAGCACCAGTTTTCCAGTTTCGCATCCTGAAATGCGAGATTTCACCTTCGAGCTGTTTCATTTCCACAACGATTGCCAGATCTTTACCGTTTTCTAGGGTTTTTGCTCTGCTCTCCGCAATGCACGGCTACAGCCGTCTCGGGTCCGCCGGACGGTCAAACGGCGGCGTCTCCGTGTCGGTGTCGGTGTCCCCGTCACCGTCGCCTCCTTCGTCTCCGCGGCTGCGCCACGGCCGGAGCAAGACTGTAGGCAGCACTCTAGGAGGTGGTGGCAGGAGCTCGAAGCAGAGTCTTACAGAGAAGCTGGTCTTTGTGCTGATCTCGGCTGTTTTCAGACGGCGAGGCATGCTCTTGTTCGCGCCGTTACTGTACATTTCGGGGATGTTGATGTATATGGGATCCTTAGGTTTTGATGTTGTTGATTTGAAGAATAGTGTTGTGGTTCACAAGCGGCAGCCTCCGGGGTCTGTCTACAGGAGTCCTCAGCTTTTTCAGAAGCTCTGGCCTTTTATGGAGTCCGAAGACATTAATGGAAGCTTCAATGCGGTATAGTTTCTGTTCTGCACTTTTGTTTAAGCACTCGTTTTTTCTTTTGATATTACATTTCTGTCCCATTATCAAATGAAGCAATGTTGTGTGAAATGGATTTTAGATTTTAATGTACTTCAAATGAGCTATGTCCACTTCAATTGAGTAATCAACAGTTACAATGGCTTTTATTGCCTGCTAATTCAACAAAATCATTCTGCCTTTTAGTTCTTGATGAATTCAGAAATGTAACCTATTTTAAGAGTCTGTCAGTTATATAGAGTCTAGATTTTGAAACATAAGCTTGAAGGGAAAAGACGAGAATGCTTAGCTTCACGACGAGTTTGAAAGGAGTGATTTTATGTGCAGATATGTTCTTATTATTTAATGGAAAGAACTATAGAGAAGTAGTTTAATATGGGCATTGTAGCATCAGTCGACAACAATACATGCTTGGAATGTTTTGTGGTTTGTTAAAGTAGTGGGCATTGTAGCACCAATTCAGATCATGGTTATGAATAGAATTTGCCATGGCGTAAGGCACGGCATGGCACATTGTCATTGCCTTGGGCCACCCATGACAGGGTGACTTGTGAAAGGCACGTTTTTCTTGTGTCATTCATGGAGGCCCATGATGGCATGGCATGACTCACAAATAAGGTGCACCATGTTAAAATCAAATTATATCTTAGGCTTTTCTTTATTTTATTAGAAAACCCGAAGTCTTTTTAAGCTTATTAAAGTTATAATTAAAGGAAAAATAAAATTGAAATCACAAATAAGCATGCATTAAGTTACATTCACTGCAGAATTTTGGTATTTCAGAGTCTACCATAAAGCATTATATGTTACATTATATATGGTCTATAGTAAGTTGTTTACATCTTTCAATTGTGTCGTTCGGACAAAAGCCTATGATGTTTTTGCTTCACTTTTTATTCTATTGTAATGACATACTTATTGTCTTATACCAAACAATATCTTTTTTATTTTAAAAAATTCCTAAGTCAATCTGTTGTATTTGTAATAATTTGTACACGCTTACTATTTGTAATAATGAATTGTTAAGTCATACCAAGTGAACTCACTATCAGTGTGATTCCAGGTTTCCGAATTCGGAGTTTTTACATTCTTATTTAGTTTCAACTTATTTTGTTATGCATTTTCCTTATTTTTGTTTCTCAACAAAATTGATTGAGAAATTACCAAAATGAAATTCATGCAGTTAATGACAGCGTGGAACCCAAAAATTCATCAAAGTTGGCAGCCTTGTGTCAATACAAGTATTTCTGAAGCAGGTAGTTTCCTATTTGACTATTATAGCTGATCCATCAATGATCTGTTTAAATTGACTTGCAAATAATATTCCCACTTTTGCTTCAACCGTAGAATAATATTAGCCATTTGTCACACGCTGAGTGAATGTATGATCAAGTAGTGTGATATTCCCTTTGGGGTAAATCCTAGTGTTCAGGGTGGTTGATGGTTGTGCTCAAGAATTAGTGGGGCAATGCATAATGATATTTTCTTTTATGGGAGAATTAGCACCAGCCCTCACCCAAAATTTCAAACTGAATTGGGCAAAAATGTTTAAATTCACGAGTCTTTAGTCATGCAATGATACTACTATTTTTCAAATATAAGTGGCTGGCTAGCCATAAGTGTATGCTATTGAGGTTGAGACTATGCTTGCAGTATCATTTATGAAGCTGGAAGTTTGAAACATATTACTTGAGCTTTTTGATTTTGCTAGGAAAATATCTACAGACTGAAATTTAAATGCTTTGAACTGTTAATATTTTGTTATAATGTATTATGCTTGTTAATCCAATATAAGATGCTTACTGCTGTCTTTGTGTTTGAGTATCTCAGAATTGCCGAAGTCTAATGGTTTCCTTATAATTGAAGCAAATGGTGGGTTGAACCAACAACGATTATCGGTATGTTTTGTTTCTAGTGAGAAAATTTATATTCTTGCTTTTATTGGTTGGGAAGTAAAAATTGATTGGTGATTCCATCCCGATTTTTCTATTTTGTGATTGTGAAGTTAGTTATCTTTGCTGCAGTTGGCAGTTTTTTCTTTTTTTTTCGTGCAAATGATCAGTTTAGTATTCCAGCTTTTGTTAATAAACTCAAGGATAATTGGATAAGTGACATTCAGTTCTGTTGCCATGGTGTTAATAGTGAATTCAGATTAGTCTTCTGCACATTATGTCTTTTATTGAACAAGTTCTTCTGTTCTTTCAATACAGATATGTGATGCAGTGGCAGTAGCTGGACTTCTGAATGCAACTCTTGTGATTCCGATATTTCATCTGAATAGCGTTTGGCAAGATTCCAGGTAATTAGTGATAAAAACAATTCTCTGTAGGCACTTGCAGCATTCCTTGCATGTACTTAAATAGCTGGTTACCTTGTATTTATATGTGAAAACAGTAATTCTGATTTGGCTACATCTTCAAGAATATGTCTTAACCTTTTAGATTTATGTTGGATCAAAGGTATAGTTTATTTGTCTTTTCTGTCCATTGGTTACACTGAATTTGCAGTTTCCATTTTTTGAATTTTGCCTAATAGTTTTAATGGATGAGTTCTGGAACTTCTAAAAGTTCAAAAGTTCTCTTTCACCCCCTATAACTAAAAGCCACAGATTGCTGGATTTGGTAAACAAAAAAAATGCAGTTAATTAAAGTGCGGCAAAATAGTAAAATGGATTGAGGTCTAAGGTGCAACATGTTGCCAACTATTCACCACTCTCGGGACACATTTGTCCACACTCCATCCTCTTTTGTGAAATCTGGACATTTTTTCATGCAAGTTACAATAAATTTAATATAGGGGAAATTACGATGACCACTATTAACTATTGACTTAAATCACATGACTTTCTTATTCTTTTTTCTGATCAAATAACCACCACAAGTCATGTGCAGTGCACATGATGAGAGATGATGATTTTTCGTTAAAGTTAACGGATGGAAAGATCGTGACATAGTTGTGGTGTTTATTTGATCTAAAAAAGGAATATGGAAGACATGTGATTTAAGTTAATAGTTAATAGTGATCATTTGCAATTTCTCCTTTAATTTATGATCTCTTATATTGTAGTACATCAGAAGTCATACTTTACTCTGTAGTAGTATCATCCATTTCTCATTATCTATTATGTGAAATTGTAATTATTAACTCATATTTTCTCTGCCTTTTGATTTCTTGCAGCAAATTTAGTGACATATTTGATGAAGATTTCTTCATTCATGAACTAAGACATAATGTAAATGTGGTAAGAGAGCTCCCAGAAGATATACTTGAGCGGTTTGACCATAATATAAGCCAGATTGTGAATCTAAGAGTAAAAGGCTGGTCAAGTCCAACATATTACCTTCAAAAGGTCCTTCCAAAGCTAATGCAAATGGGGTATGTATTTGTACTTTTGTAGCTTTCAATATTTGATGTGATGTCTAGCTTGCAATTCTCCAAGGATGGTACAAATTTGCGATTTAAATTATTGTTATTTAAAAAAATATCATTTACTTGTCTTTTTTTTTTTTTTTTTTGTCAAAACTAGCTATGATACCATCAGAGTGTTAAATTCAATAATGGGCTACATATAATGGCTTGGGCTTTCCATACTTAAAAGTCAACCTTATTAGTAGGGTTTTACTTCTACCATCATATGTAACCACTTCATTTTATATTTAGCCGATGTGGGACACATCACCCACTTCAACAATTTGTTTTTTCTTTCTCTAAATCTCCTATTTACAATGGTATCTTGTACTTATTAACACAATTCATTCTCATCAATAATAAAAATTTCACATGATATCACAACCTCTTGATTCACTGTGTTGAGAGTTTTTAAAGCTTTCATCGTTCCAGCGGCGACCCTATGTTGCTTACCCAACAAACAAAGTTTTATTTCTCCAAAATTTTCAATAATATTTTATTTTACTTTCATCCTTAAAGATTTCATTAAACTCTTGAATGTCTTCATATTATTTCGTTCCTTTTCTTTTCATCCTCCTTACATGGTATGCTTGCATTTGAGGGAGAACATCTCACAAAAACTCTAGTATCTTCTCTTTTTCTTCAGCAACTTTCAGGTTATTAACAAGTTTAATCTCTTAAGTTTCTCCCTAGAAAATTAAGATGACATGCACCTTTGAGACTCTAGCTAGTCAATGCCACCCTCTTTTAAAAGGACACTCTACTCTTAGGCCTATTATCAAAACGCAGTTGCTGACTGTTTCCATCCGACCAAACTACTATCAAAACGCAGTTGCTGAGTCATGAGGACACACTATAGAAATAGTCCATGGGCCTGTTATATGACCAAACTACTATCAAAATGTAGTTCTTGAATCTTGTGGGCACTATAGAAATTCCCCTAAGCCTTCCATGTATGTGGCCAAACTACCAAAACGTAGTCTCTAAGTCACTCATTGCTATGTCCAGAAGTTCTCTTGTTAACGTCTATCACTAAGATCAACTCCGACTACCGATACATGCTACCAAAAGTCCTTAAAAGTATTACAAGTTTTCTCATTGGTTTGATTTACATGCTCCAACCCGAGGAGTAGTGTGAAGATTCAATCCTTAGTTCAGTAAAATGAGAAAAGTTGTAAATGAAATATAAAAAAAAAAATTGTATTTAGGAATGTTTAGTTTAATATCCTTATCTAGTTTATATTCTATTTCTAGTCTAAATCTTGTATATAAGGACTTGTTTAATCAATTAATTCCAAGCCATTCACATCAATAAGATAAATTTCATATATAACTTTGTTTCTTTGTGGTTGTGGCATGATTTCATGGTATTGTATAACAATTAATTTACTTGAACTGGATTTCATCTTGAAGATCATGGTGACAAGTTCTCTTGTGATGTAATATATACAATATATAAGTTTTTGTATTTAATATCAGTTGATACTTTTTACTGGAGATTACTAAAGGGTGTACTTATTCCATGGTGCAGGGCTGTACGTATTGCACCTTTCTCCAACAGATTGGCTTATGAAGTTCCTTCCAACATCCAAAGGCTTAGATGTTTAGCCAACTTTGAGGCATTGAGATTTTCTGAAGCGATAAGAACACTTGCAGATAACATGGTTAATCGTATGGTCAGGAATAGCTCCCAGAGCGGGGGGAAATATGTTTCAGTGCATCTTCGGTTTGAAATGGTAAGAACTGTTTTTTCCTATAAGCTGTACTGATTCACAACAGAATACTGTCTCTCTGTGATCGAATTAACTGTAATTGCTAATTTCACTATGAAGGATATGGTTGCATTTTCATGCTGTGAATATGATGGTGGGGAGGAAGAGAAACGCGAGATGGATAGTGCTCGAGAAAGGGGTTGGAGAGGAAAGTTCAGGAAAAGAGGCAGAGTAATAAGGCCAGGTGCGAATAGAATTGACGGAAAATGCCCTTTGACTCCGTTGGAGGTAGAGAGCAATACAAAACCTCTTTTACCATCTATAATTCATACAATTGCTTCGAGTTGTGTGATATTTTATGCATTAGTTTACAAAATTAAACTATCCGTATGATGTGATATTTTATGCATTACTTTATCAAATTAAACTATCCGTATGATGTGATATTTTATGCATTACTTCATTTTCCCGTTGATTGGGCCTTAAATAAAACACTTGGCTTCTCTAGTATTCAATTTCCACATTGTTTCATATTAATTTATTTGGTTATGCAGGTGGGGATGATGCTTAGGGGCATGGGTTTTGATAATACAACCTCAGTGTATGTAGCAGCAGGAAATATTTATAAAGCGGAGAAGTTTATGGCTCCACTCAGACAAATGTTTCCACGCCTGGAAACAAAGGACACACTAGCTACTCCTGAAGAACTTGCTCCTTTTAAGGTATCAGATTTACGAAGTTAAATAAAAAAAAAATGCGTGGATGAAATCAATCCGTATAATATCCATATTTGTGATGTAGGGACACTTGTCTAGGATGGCTGCTCTTGATTATACGGTTTGCCTTCACAGTGAAGTATTTGTGACAACTCAAGGTGGAAACTTTCCCCACTTCTTGATGGGTCATCGGCGGTATATCTATGGAGGACATGCCAAGACAATCAAACCCGACAAGAGGAAACTAGCATTGCTATTCGATAGCCCCAACATCGGGTATGTATTTATACTAAGCTCTTTCGTTTGATCAAGGGATGGACCCTCCAAGTCACTCGTCATCGAGTGCTGATTTTTATCATTTTCAAATTATATGCGCGTGCAGATGGGGAGGCTTTAAGCGACAGATGCAAGATATGCTTCATCATAGTGACATAAAGGGAAGTGAATTGAGAAAGGCAAGTGCGTCGCTCTTCACATTTCCGATGCCAGATTGCATGTGCAAAGAAGCACAAGCAAACCAAACATTAACTCGAAGAGACTTAGCTTCAATCTTTTGAAATATACACAATTCTCATACCTGTAATTTATTATGTATCATTCAGTATAGTGTTTGAAATCAATTCATTCATTTCAGAGGAGGCTAGAATCTTCGGAGTTAATATAATTCTTTGAGATTCTTTGTATACGAATTAGAGTTCAGATTAATTTGTATCAACTTACGTTTTGTTTTGTTTTTGGTTCATTTATTTACACACAACCAAATTATAATGTTCACAAACATATTCTTATTAGTTTTCTACGTCAATTAACAAAATTTTCATTCATAAAAATCAGTCATCCTAAACTTAAAGCTATGTATTTCAAATCGGACCTGGCCGAGTCGCTTGGTCCATCCGGGTCACCTGCATCACATCTCCGATCAGATCCAAATCAAATATATGAAAGGAAAGTATTCAGTTAAGAGCAGACATGTTGCTCTTTCGGGCTCGCTTGTTCTCTTAGCTCGGGCCCTGTATTTTGGGTGAGAAATCTGGAAATTCTGAAATGACGATGTTTGTAATGGTAAATGGCGGTCGGTATCTGAGTTGGTAGCCATGGCTTCATCTATGTGGACTGCTCGGTCTTTAGTCCACTTTCATGAGTCGTCCGTTAGGCATCCAGAGGGTCGAGTTTGCAAGTGGATCCCGCCATTGGAGCCTTTTTTCAAGATCAGCACACACGATGCTCTTTTCCCGGCAGTGGACAAGTCAGTGGGTGGCTGGGTAGCTCGTAACACTGCTGGAGTGGTGCTAGTGGGCGACAGGGTGGGTTGGTTTTGTGTGCTAGACCCTGAGTTAGTGGAGGCCATGACCATTCGGGAAGCGCTTTCTTGGACGACCATGCGAGGGTCGAAATGGTCATTATCGAATTAGATGCGATGGTGGTTATCAGAACTATCAAGAATGGAGAGGAAGGGTTTTCTAGTGCCCTTGGGTCTTGTTTATCAATACATCATGTCTATTTTAGTTAGATTTGCATGTGTGAAGTTTGTTTTTGTTAGACGAGAGGCTAATCGGGTCTCTCATTCGCTAGCTAGATCATTTGTTTCTTGCGTTGAGATTGTTGAATGGGTCAGGGCACCATGTCTGGCACTTTCGGCATAACTTGTATTATTGGATTCGTTAAATTAATATAAGTTATTTCTTCAATTTTGTTTTTTTTTTTTTAACTTTGTATTTCAGCTCTCGTTACTCTCTTTCATTCTATTGTGCACATGATATCTATTTATGGCCCAATCCTACAAGCCCGGTAAATGGAAATGGTGAGAGCCCGACTCAGGGGATAAATAACACTCCCATCTAGTTCTTTTCTGAAATAAAAAGAAGCCTTAGTTCTCGATGTGGAGCAAAGGAGAGCCATGAATATAGGCAGAGAGGTCACGGTGGATGGGACATTGGTGTCTAGAGCTCAAGGAGTGGAAGAGGCACATGTACGGATAGCGCAAATAGGATTGACCGTCCTTATGTCCTAGATCTCAACTTGGACTTGTTGGCCATGAATTTCTCAAGAATCGGGGAAGGTCTCACCCCGCACCAGCAACCATGGTTGGAATTGACCCAGGTTCAGTCGTCATTCCGATGTCGGGAGTGATGGATGCGAAGGGGGGCTCTCTGACCTCCGGCGGAACCCAAATGATGTTTAACATGAATTGTCTTTTCTAGAATATTAGGTAATGGGGGTCGAATTGAAATCCTCATATCTTTGTGATTTAGTTAAAGTTCAACATGTTGATTTGTTAGTTGTGTTTGATACTTAGATAAGTGGTTCCAAGACAGATTCTATAATTCGTGGTCTAGGTTTTGACAACTGGTATAAGATGGATGTTAAGGGTCGTTTTGGGGCATATGGTGTCTATTGGCTAATGGCCAGATCACGGTTTCGGTCATCGGGGTTGCTACCCACGTCATCCATGTATGCGTTCTTGGGGAGTCGGGGACTCTTAGGTTGTTATCTTGTATTTATGCCAGCTCTGACTGGGAGATTCAAAAGCAGATTTGAGAAACTTTGGTTGAGGTTGTTGGGCTAGTCTCATATATGTGGGTGGTGGCAATATATTTTAATGAAAACCTCTCAGATGCTGAGAAGAGGGGGGCTAGGGATGGAAACGGGGCTGGTTTGGGGCGAGTTTTGTGATCCCCTCTCCCATGCCCGCCCCGTGCCCCGTTTCTGGGATCTTATCCCCACCCCATACCCTGCCCCGTTCAGGGACGAGGATTTCCCATGCCCCATAATCCTCCCCATTTGG
>JAYMTH010004120.1:0-10146 GCA_036897465.1 Pelargonium australe | reverse complement strand
TAGTGAGGGGAAATGGCATGACGTGGTCGGGCAGTTCCTGACACAGGTTGTCATCAATTTCGACGCGATGCGTCACATGATGCATTCTACATGGAAACCAGTTATCAAAATGTGCACGACGGAGGTGATCGATGATCGCCTTGATGCCATGGAACAACGCTTTATGTTTGAGTTCTACCACGAGGCAGATGCAAAGAGGGTAGTGGATGGTGGGCCATGGCACTTTAATCGGCATGCATTGATTTGTAAGATTCTAAAGCCGGGGGAGGTACCGGCTAAAGTGGAGTTGTACGAGATCTGCTTATGGGTGCAACTTCATGACCTACCAGAGGGCTTTCGCACGGAGAGTGTGTGTAAGAGTGTGGGGGAATTCATTGGGAGGTTTATAGAAATGGACCCCTTCAACTTTACCAAAAACAAGGCTTCATACATCAAGATCCGAATGGCTATGGACGTTCGTCGTCCAATCAAGCGTAGATGGCGAGTAAAATCGGTCGGAGGTAAATGGTTGTGGATTATATTCAAATATGAGAAGTTACCACATTTTTGCTTTTGTTGTGGTATTATGGGCCATGGGGACCCGCAATACAAAGAACTTATAGCGCATCCGGAGATTGGGAAGGAAAGCGCCTACAGACTCTGGCTGAAGGCTCTGGGTAAGAATGGGGTGCGGCCGATAGGGGCGAGGTGGCTGTTGGAGGAGGATGAGAAATGGGGGAGGGGCGAGTGAGATGGAGATCAGTCCAGCTATCACAGAGGAGCGTGTTGGAGACAAGGGGCGACTTAGACAATAAAGCTGAAATAATTATAAATAAGGAGCTTATCTAAAATAAACAGAAATAAGATCAGTTGTGTGAAATTACTAGCCTAGTATTAAAATTATAAAATCATCTAAATTAATTAAACCAATTGACAGAGCAATAAAAGAGAATTAAGATTATCGAGAAGATCCTTTCGAGAAAAAAAAAAGATTATCGAGAAGAGGTACAGATTCTTTTAGTAATCATAATAGATTAACATCATCAAATCAAAGAATATGAAGTTGAAATGTCACCCAAACAATTAAATCAGTTAGACTCTCTCGAGATGACACTAATATCATTGCTAATATCAATTCATAATAAACAATGAATCCACAACTCTATTGTGGTTTAGTTATTCATGTTCAAAACTGTACACTGGTCCAGTGCAGACGGTGAACATTCTGTGATAGAAAAATTTCGTTGCAAACTACCGTTTCTTTTGTAACAACATACTCCAATATTAAAAAAAAAAATCCATATATATATAATTGTTAATAAATGTTTATTGTTTTTCTTTTGAATGTTAATAAATGTATATTGTTTGTTTAGTTGAAAAAGTGAACACAATTCCTAAATTACCCATAAGATAAAGGGTAATTTAGTCAAATAATCACTAAACAATAAACACGATAATTATAATCCTCTTCCTAATAATGATGGGAAAAAGAAATATAGAGAGCAAGTATCCCGTGACAAAAAAATGGTATAAATACAATACTTTCTCATTTTTGCTGTTTCCTTTCTCTTCTCCATCCACATTTTCTCTTCTGCAACTTCGCTCAGGTACGTAACTCTTATAATTTTCTTTCTTCACCGTTCATTTCGATTCCGTTCAATCCCATCAACAAAATCCAACTCTGCCGCCGTCTCCGCCGCCATGTTATCCATATTCGGTACGTAAACGGCGGCCGGACGGCCATTTTTTTATCTCTCCAACGGTTGTTTTCTTCGTTTTCATATTCGGTTACTGATTCGTCCCGTATTTTTCGGAAAACCAAAAACCAGCGGCTGTAGATGGTAAAATGTTGCGTACTTGCCAACTATATATACTAATGTGCGCCTATAAGTTATGTCGTCATCGCGGGTTTTAAAATTTTAAACTTCCTCGGTGCACGTTAGCACAGTCAAACTCCAACTCCACTTTAACCACTGATGTAAATTTGTTGAATGACGATAGTACCCTTCAAATAAGTAACTATCAATAAATCAATATTTGCTTCGATTTGAAAGTTGATAAACGAAGATACATTCTAATTACTTGTATTAAATTGTTATTGTAAAAATCAAAATGAATTCCCTAGATCAATGATAATTTACAAATTAATTAGAAGATTAAATATGATAACAAAGTATAGAAATGTTTTCTTTTAGAATTGGTTGCCAATAGTTAAACACGGACGTGTATATTGATCCATGTTTTTCAAATTCATTTCGGGGAGGAACAAGAATTGCTTTCCGGTTTCCATTTGATCTAATTTTGATTCACTTATGGAGGAAATTTTTGTCAAATTCAAATGCATTTTAAAAAAATTGTTTTGTATTACAATTATTATCCATGTTTTGTGTTAATTTCAGGACCTTTCTCCATTTTGCACTTGTTTTGGTTCATCATTAGGTAGCTCTGATAATGAAGTTGGTTGATACATGAGAGTGTTAATTTGCAGTCATTGAATGAAAAAAAGAAAATACATGACATGAACAAATAACCTAAAACAACATATATACCAATAACACATACTATATAAGAATGATTATTAGTTAGAATTAATTTATCTGCGCTTAACGTGATGTAGATGTGTACGTCGTGCACCTTCAAAAGCCCTAGCTATTGCTTCGTTATGTTTCTCCCGAGGTTGGGTCTTTGTTCATTAGTAGACTTAACATGATTATAAGAGTCTCGCCTTTGAGCACGAGCTTGTGGGGTTCGATGGACCACGAGTTTGGGATATACTAATACGTGTACCTCCTTTGCATGCTCTGCAACTTGCTACTTTTTTTCATAAAAAGTTATTTACTTTGAGAGGATAGGTGTTTTGTGCTCTTACTTTTCCTGTGAACAAATTTTAAAAGTGATCCATGGAGGGAATCCATCCAATACACCGAAAGGCAACAATCTGTATACGTATGTAGGTTCTGTTTCTGTTAACTTTTGCATGATTCTGATAACTGTCAACCATATTAACTGTCGGTGTCTATTCCTAGTCAGATGTCAACCAGTTAGGCCCAGGGGATAACGCACTTTCCCATATGTATAATCCGTTACTTTAGCTGTCAAATTATGTTCGATATTAGGTGGGAAAACGACAGAATGATCGTTATTGAATAAATGAATGATCGTCTTTGTTTTTACGTTTTATTGTCTGATTACCATAATAAAGTTGTATTACTGAAATAGACTTGTCTATAAAGTGACTTCTCGTATCATTTAATGAAAATGATTTATATTTGCAGGTAACAAAAATGGGATTTCTGCAATCACCATCAGGTCCTATGGATGTTGAATCCATCTCAAAAGCAAGATTTGATGAAAATGGAGATGTTAATTTGGGTTCTTACAATTTATGGCTGGTAAGCTTCTTGCACACACCAATTATATATATGTACCTACCTATGTACAACTAGGTATAGTTAAAAAAAAAGATAGCTATGAAGAACCTTGTGAATGTCAGTAGCATATTTTACCTATTCTTTTCTTTATTTTGCATATAGTTATTCAGACTAATTAGCTTCTCTCTTCTTCTTTTTCTCGTCACAGGCTAAGTACCCTTCTGCTTTGCTCTCGTTCGAGCAAATGATGAGCACAGCTAGGGGTAAAAAGATCGTCGTGTTTTTGGATTATGATGGAACCCTTTCTCAGATTGTAGACAACCCTGATCAGGCATTTATGACTGATATGGTAATTAGTTTGGTGCCAACTACAACGATCGATTGTATATTTGCATTTATGGTAGTTCACAAATCGTGTCGTTTACTGACACAAATTAAAAATCGAATAGTATCATTAATTGCACGTTGTGACAATTGTTTACTTTTGTGCACTTCAAATCATAGCTGATGTGATTCCAAGCAATTAATTTTCATTTTCATTATACAAGCCGGATTGACCAAGGCCTAACCATGAAACTTAGTTTATGAACTTGTTGTACGTTGCAGATGCGCTCTGCAGTTTCTGAAGTTGCTTATTGTTTCCCTACAGCAATAGTTAGTGGAAGGCGTAGTGATAAAGTGAGTTATAACTTATAATAACTAATGGATTTTCCGACACTGTCTTCACATACCAATTCCACGTATATGTGATGGTTTCAAATATAGGTGAAGCAGTTCGTGCAATTAAACAATGTGTACTATGCCGGGAGTCATGGTATGGACATATCAACCCCGTCAGGCTCATTGAAGTATGAAGGTCACAAACATCAGAAAAGAACTGTTGATGAAGAGGTTTGCTTTCAATATTTTGTCTTTCTCGACCATAACTCCTCTGCACGTAAATGGTTGCAGTTGCTGATATATTGACATTGATCATGATTCTGTCCATATTCAGGGCAATGTTGTGGTTCTTTTTCAACCCGCACAAGAGTTCTTGCCAACAATTCAAGAGGTAAATATATATGAACATTGTAAGGTAGTAGCATAAAGAAGGTGATCGAAAACTCAACATCCTCTAATTAAAATGACTTCATATATGTAATGTCATCTTCGTCTTACCTTTTTACGTGTTCCTTGAAGATAATTAAGGTCTTGGATGAAACTACCAAAAGTATAGAAGGCGCCATGGTTGAAGACAACAAGTTCTGTGTCTCTGTACATTTCCGATGTGTTGATGATGAACAGGTGACACAAAACTTGATCACCCAATCTATTTTTTTATGCTTTTGAAATGTATAGACTCTAAAATTCCGCATTAATTAAAACAAATAGGATGTTGTCACCCTTGAAGAGCTGGTGAAATCGGCTATGGAAGCTTATCCTAACTTCGTCATAACTGAGGGTAAAAAGGTACGGATACAATGAAGTTGTTAACAAATTAAACTGCAAATTAGTTGTGTCTTCCATGACTCGTTGTTTGAGAATTTCTTGATTAGGTCATGGAAATACGTCCACCTATTGATTGGGACAAGGGTCGTGCTTTGGAATATTTACTTGACACTCTCGAATTAGGCAACTCGAATGATGTCCTCCCAATTTACCTAGGAGATGACAAAACTGACGAAGATGCTTTCAAGGTAGCTAGGGACATGACTGCTTTCTTATGGTACATTATGTATGCATTGACACACAAATTTATGTTTGTGCTGATTAATATTTTTCAGATGATTAAGCGTATGGGACGTGGCTATCCCATCATCGTCTCTACCAAACCGAAGGAGTCCAATGCTTCTCACTCTCTGCGCGACCCCTTGGAAGTCATGCGGTTTCTCATGTGCCTGGCAAAGTGGAAAAAGAGCTTTCCTTGTGCACCATAGTCCAACTCTTCATAGGTTAGATTATTAGAACTATGATAGAGATGGTGGAACTCAAATTAAAGCTAATTTGCTTGCCCTTTTTGTATGGCAAATTGGCTCACAATGTGTATAGGACATGAAAGGATATGATGGACCAGAGAGTTGGGGAAACAAAATTGTAGGTAAAAGGTATGAAGAACATTCAAACAAGTTTCTATAGATCAATATTTCCTTTCTTTATTTTGGAAGTTTTGAGCCCAAAGTATGTTTTGGCTATATATATGAGGGGTAATGACATATGGGGGTGATAAAAGAAATGACATATGAGGCCATATTTTGGTCGAAGAAATACATATATACCCATGCTTTAAAATGCGTTTATAGGTACCAAAAAAAATTCACCTCCATTTGTGAATCATTAGATTAAATGAAAAAAATGGTAGTCTCATACCATGTGCCGCACACGAGACTTAATAATTGCTGAATATACCCAAAATGTCTTTAGACACAACTCTTTATTGAATTTTGTCATCTCTTTCAATTCATTCTTTTTTGTTTTTCACCAATGGGGTGGAGGTCGTTCTCGACATATGATGGCAATGTTCTTCGATGGCGGTGTTGTATAGAGGGTCTCAATATTGTTCAAGGGCAGTGCCACCTCATTGTGACATCAATTCCATGTCATCATGACATCATCATATGAAGAATTAAAACGTCATTTTGGCTCATGACATCATCAAGTCCACTTGTGACTAATCACAATGCAACAAATCGTCTCTCTCATCTTAGTTATGTGAGTATAAATATCACCTCCAAATATGAGGTATGAAAAAAAAAATATATATGAGGTATGGATCTCTTTTCAACATTTGAGATTCTTTTGTGTCGTTTACATATACTTTGAGCTCACAATTGTCTCTCAAACTTTTTTTAGAATTTCTAGAGCACACACTCCTATTTCACATGACTGGATGCCTACTCTCATGCCCGAGGTGAAATCCAAGGCCCCCATGAGTTTTACTTAACAATATGTTGCTTCTTGGTGTATAGGCTCATTTTTAGGCTCTCGGTCAAGTGTTCTACATCAAGAACCCATTAGGTAATTTTTCTAGGTGTGAAAACCCTATTTTACTTATTTTATACTCCTAGAAGATCTCCACACCTTCATGCGTCTCTACATCTTCATGTGTTCAAGGTATTAAGTTTACCCCGAGTCAATGGGTAAAAGAACACTATTTTGATGTGTTTTCTCATACACCTGAGACTATTTTTTGTCTAATTACAAACATAGGACATGATTTTATTCCATTGTGAACTAAGTTTCCCACAAGAAGAAAAAGGGTCGATTCTTTGAAAATTTTGTGATTTTCTTCTCTTAAATCTTTTCTCAAAACTTGTAAAAAATTTAGTCTATCTTCTCTCAAACCTCTCTCCCGCACTTATAAAATTTTGAAATATTTGTTTTTACAAAGATCTTCCAAACACTTAGAAACTTTTTTAGGTTTTCCATTTTCAAATCTCTTGCCAACACTTAAAATTTTGTAATTGTTCTTTCCCAAACTTCTTTCCAACGCATAGAATATTTTGATGTTTTCTTCTCTAAACCTTTTCCTAACGCTTAGAAAATTTAGATATTAAATTAACACCTTTCCAACAATTATATAATTTTGTGATTTTCTTTTCCATACGTCTTCCCAAGACTTAAAAAACTTTGATATTTTCTTCTCTTAAATCTCTTAGAATCATCTCCCAAACATTTTCCTAACATTTAGAAAAATTTGAGATCTTATTTCCAAAATGTAATTTCAACACTTGAAAGATTTTGAAATTCCCTTCTCCCAAACCTCTCCCCAACACTAATGTTTTTTACAATAACTCTTCCCAAATTCAAAAAATTGTTGAAATTTTCTTCTCCCAAACATTAATATTAGACTTGATCCAACTCAAAATCTTAAGCTAATAGGTGGATGGTTCAACGTGTATATCAAGTGATGACAGACTTCACATTCTTTCGATGTGGGACATTAATACTCCCCCTCACGTGTAGACCGGATAACACAACAAATCCTACACGTGTAGGAGACGGGCCACTAGGCCCAAACAGAACCAACTCTCATTCCATATTAGACTTGATCCAACCCAAAAGCTAAAAGTGGAGGATCCAACGTATATATCAAGTGGTGACAGACTTCACATTCTTTCAACGTGAGACGTTAACAATTAATTTTCTTCGTTATTTTCTCCCAAACCTTTTCCTGTTACTTGAGAAAATTTGAGTTTTTCTTCTTGCAAATCTCTTCCTAACTCTTATTAATTTTTTTTTTTTTTTGAGATTTTCTCTCTCAAACCTCTTCACATCATTCAGAAAATTTTAAAATATTCTTCTCCCAAATATCTACCTAACAGTTAATTTTTTTTGATATTTTATTATTCTGAATCTCTTCCCAACAATTAGAAAATTTTGAACTTATTTTCTCCCTAACACTTGAATTTTTTAATATTTTCTTTGCCCAAACTTCTTTCCAAAGCTTAGAAAAATTTAATAATATCTTCTCTCAAACCTCTTCGCAACATTAGAAAGTTTTGAGATTTTCTTCTCCCAAACTTCTTCCCAATAAATAGAAAACTTTGAGTGGTAAAATCAAGAATAAAAAGGGAAAAACACACTTTAAGTCTAAAAATCAATGATAGCGTAGATGAGATAAAAATTAGTATGAAAGGAGAGAAATAATACTAAATTGATCATATGATAATATTTATAAAAAAATGATGATGATGATAAAGAACATGCATGAATATTGGTTTGATATGAATACGAACTATCATGAACCCCACTAGAAAGGGAGCCACACCTTGATGAGGTGGAAAGACCGGTGAGACTTGAGAGTTTACTACCACGTAGGTGATGTTTTCTTGGTTATGGTCGAAAGGTGGCTTCGGAGGTAAATCATATCAATTTATGTGCAGGGTTAGAAACAATGAATTTCAAGTTGTTCTTAACAATAGATCCAACTTACGCATCTGCTTTGACTCAACCCATTTGGGCACACGTACGAGAGAAATAAAATGTCTTGGCGAAGTCGGGGAGCCTTGGAGTGACTTGATGAGGCAATTCGAGTTTTCACATATGTTTACAAATTTGTAGTATTCCCTGAACTCTTGGAAGTGCTATGAGTGTAATCGATACCAAACAAAGATGAGGTGAGTCGCCGCTTTAATCACAACATGGAAACCTTGGCAGTGACCGAGGAGTGCCCTACAAGTCTAATCGATTGCAACTGGAGTATTGGTTCGATTTATGAGGGGTGGTGTTGGAAGGAGCAAGTCTTTTGATCATTAGGAGAGATCTGTAGTCACTGACACACATGAGATAACCAAGCAACCGTGGGCACACATGAGATAAACGTACCGAAACAATTGAGATAATTGTGAGCACGGATGTGATAATCACGGGCTAGCATCTTGATTCCCGGATGTGCATGAGAAATGAGAAATGTAAGTCACAAGGTAGTGAGAAATGAGAAATGTAAGTTACAACTAAATAGGGCCCACTTCAAAAGGTGATCTAGTGCTTAACAAGGTAATGAGGAATGTAAGTCACAATCACCTCCCACTATCAAGCTAGCCATGCACTTAAGTAATAAATCAAGTTTGAACCACTAAGGGTGGCGCAGTTGGTTAATACAGCTGTGTGATTGGGCATGAGGTTTCAGGATCAATCCTCACTCAACACATTCTTTGCGGTGGTGGTATAAGAGACCACTTTGGTGCGGTAAGGTGCCAAAAATTCTAGATTAGGATTAAAAGACATAGTCTCTTTCTGAACACTATTAGTTCCTTGTATATATACACGTTTAGGCCATTGCTTATAAAATAAAAAATAAATCAAGTTTTCCTCACAAGCATTATATAGTACAAGTGATCAATTAATCAAGTTCCTAGGCTATACATGGGTAACCAAATCTCAAATTCCTAATATGCAAACGGCTAAAACAATCATGAAGGGACATTGATTAAATCAACCCTCAAGCATTAAGTGAAAAGCCTACAAAGCAATTCAAATCATGCAAATATATAAAATCAAACACCACAATTCAAAACTCTAAACTTAAATCATGATTTCCACAACAAGAAGGTTTAGCTCATGCTAGAATAATAAAAAAACAATGAATAAAATCATGTAAACTTCATTCATATTCATGAAATATCCAAAGTTCAAAACCAACTAATTTCACAAAGAAAATGAAGAGAAGAGAGTGGTTACGAACCAAATAAATGGAAGAGAAGTGGAACCAACTTATGCGTCTGCTTTGACTCAACCAATTCAGGCACACGTACAAGAGGAGTAGAATGTCATGGAGAATTCGGGGAGCAACTTGATGAGAAATTCGAGCCTTATTGTATGTTTACAAATTGGTGGTATTCCCCAAAGTGTTATGAGTGTGATAGAATTGGCCGAACAATGAGATTAGTTGAGTCGTCGCTTTGGTCACAACCTAGAAACCTTGGTTGCGACCGAGGAGTGACCTACAACTCTGGTCGATTGCAACCGAGTATTGGTTCGAATAATGAGATGTGGAGTTGGAAGAAGCAAGTCTCTTGATTGGTGAGATCCGAAGTCACGAGAACGCATGAGATAAACGCGGACACACATGAGATTACTATAATAATCGCTGACACACATGAGATCACAATAACAATCGCGGACACATGAGATAACCAAAACAATCAGATTACAACGGGCACGTATGTGATAATCACGGGCACACATTTTGGTTTCGGGAGTAAGTCCATGGGGGCAAGGCGCAATCCCAAAGCAAGTATGCGAGGCGCGTTGAAATATATGGGAAAACCCTAAGATTTTCGGCGGATCCAGCCTATATTGCTATTTCCTTGCGCCT
>JAYMTH010004119.1:0-10147 GCA_036897465.1 Pelargonium australe | reverse complement strand
AAGTTACAAAACAAACATTAGGGATAGTCATTGCAAAAGGTGTCAAGTATAGGGCACTAAACTGCAATTACCTCTTGTTTTTATTTTTCTGATTTTATAGAAGATATTAAGTAAGAACAGTCATAACCTTTTTTATAGACTTACATATAAAAACTCCATAATTGCAGTTTACAATTTGGCTGAGGTGGCAAAAGTTAGGGTTTAGGGCATAAAATGCATTGTTTTTTTGGGTATATCCGACCTGTTTTTTTAGCATGATAAAGTCAGACTCGAACCCGACCCGAAATGAGCTGGGTTTCTCCGATAAAGTCATCTCAATATTAGCTTCGATTCATCTTAATCGAGCCATTTATTTGTTCCATCTTTTGCTCAAAAAACGTCCTTCCACCGTCTCTTTCAACAAACTCTAGACCTCCATTTCCATATTGAAATGCCACTCTCATGTTGTTTCTCTTTCCCGGAGTTTGGATTTGACATCTCAAGATGTGCTCTCTCTAAGCATTTTGATCAGTTCCTACTTACATCTCCACCAATTGGGTTTCGGATTCTACGTTTTCGGAAAATGCTTCAAACTAGGGCTGCAACCCGACACTGTCACCGTTACCACTTTGATCAATGGTTTGTGTAGTTATGGATTTGTTTCCCAAGCCCTTCACATCAATCCCAAAATTATGGATTATGTTGGTTGTCAACCCAATGTCATTACTTATAAAACCATACTTAATTAACTACATATATTGAATACATAATTAATTAAGATCCCTAATAAGTTGTACATAAGCACTTTGTACCTAAATCAAAGTTAGTAGTACAAAATTAGCTCAAAACTCATATTCCAAGGTTCATTAATCAATTAATGAAAACTTTGGCAGAGAAAAAGAAAGGCATATCTTAGTCAAGTAGCATCATTTTTATCCTTTTGACCATATCATGTTTTGTTGTATATTACAATCTAACTATATCTATGTCAGCAAGAAAAGTAGCTTAGCTTGTTTGTTCCATCTTCATGTTATGCTATGCTCCTTTCTGTTTCTCCAATCAATTTTGGATCATGTTAACCGAAACGACGAATCCAGTTTATACAACTCGAACCCAGGTTCCACCACACATTGGACAACCGTAGGCCCACCGGCTGATCCACCAAGTTTCACGCTCACTTTGATTACCCGCGTTGGTTGCACCAGGACAAGAAAAGGCTGAGGTCTGCCGTAAACATCTTATGCACTGCATCACAAATGGTAGTAGTTTTACTCGTCAAATTAAGCTAACTCTCAAATAATACAACGGTCCGTTTGTATTCTTCTTGGATTTGACCCAAATCTAATGTTTGGATGCACAAACAATTTGAATTTAGATTTGGCTCAAATCCAATAGGATTCAAAACATTCCCCTACAACATCAGAATTCAAATGATAATTTCAAATCAAATCCAAGAATACAAACGCAACCTAACAGAACGATAGCATATACTCCATCCACCCTAAAATAATTGTCCAATTCCCATTTTTTTGTGAAGGTTAAGGATGCGTAAGTTAAAATTATGATTTTTTCCCCATAACCTCATGTGCTATTGTTGTAACAAACCTAAGGAGTTCTAACCAATTTATCTTAAGAATATTATTGGTAATTCAGGCATAACTAACTAACCAAAATAGAAAACGGACAATTATTTTGGAACGAAATGAGTATATCAAATGCAGTAGAATGCCTATTAGCAAAAAGTCAGCTGAATCTAGCAAAAATGATTATCAGTGCAAACATCTAAAGCATTAGTTATGCAAAACACCCATATGTATTGACCTCAGTGTATCATTTTAGGACGAAAAAAAAACCCCATCAAATAAATTACTAGGAGACTAAGAAGAAAAGAAAAAACAAAGCATATTTATAATGGATACTGTACCTTGTACCAAACTCCTTCGAGACCAGTCTTCCACACAGCAGTAACAACATCTCTTCGAGATCCCATTATACCAAGATATGCACCCAGACCCACAGATGTATTCAAACCGAAAGCCGCATCTCTCTCGGACATCCTGCGTTTCCTTGGCCACAGGCCATGGGCTCCATAATAAACATCACAATTTTCCAACGTGTTGAGCTCGAGAAGGTCTGCAGAACTACTTAGTTTGGGGGTATCATCTGGAGGACCCATATCCTCTGGATCAGACCAAGGCCCACCAAACATATTCCGCCTGTGCCATTCTTCAGCTGGAGGGTGGAGTTCTAACTCACGGAGCAACAAACCAGCAGCATCTGCACCTCTAGGTCGGGGCATATTCTGTGTAGTACCATCAGAGATCAAAAGAAAAGTTTGAACAAACCAACACAAAATTGCATTTATTTCGGAGCATAAAATTTCAACAGTTAGAGAAAGTTTGGTGCCAAAACATGCAACTTAAATGACAACTTCCTGAATAAACAATACTTTACATTCCTAATTCCTACATAATAAGGCTACTGGCAGCTTGGCTGCACCATTCTTGAGGTAACTTTGAAGGTGAATCTAACAATGGACACTAAAGTTTCTAACATGAATAATAGTACCAGATGGAGTTACTTTTGAAGCATCCAATATTTCCTAAAGTGTGCAATCAGATTTCTCAGGTTGAAGAGTAGTTATTCACTCCCACGTTTTGATTTCTAAAGCAACCCAATGAAGTTTCAAATTAGGAAAAATTATTTTTACCTGGTATTTACATGTGCTCTGACACAAATCTTAGATTTTCATGCTCACCATGTATTCTAGTCAAATAGTTAAAAATAATTATCATAAGTTCAATTTTAACAATCAAACTAAGTCCTTACCTTTCAATTTCTATTTTTATTTTCTAAAATTATAGAGTAGGATTTGAGTGTTCGTGTCCAACATGATACGTCAACCAAAAAGGTAAATCGTGGTTTCATTGTTGAAACAAGATACTTGTTGGTGATGATGACCATGTGTGAATAAAATGATGATGTCAAGTACTTTGCAACCGTTATCAGTTAACTCAATAACTACCCAAGATTGTTGAGTCAAGAACAGTCTACAATTAGGTTGCTGTTGGGAACATGAATTTGATTTGAAATTCATCCTTTGAAATGTTGTATTTCAAATACAAATAAAATGTTAAGTTTGGGAAATCATAGGATTTCAATGACAAGTCAAGAGTTGTCATTTGAAATCTTATGTTCTACGCATGTTTTGAATGTTGTTGGATTTGACTCAAATCCAAATCCAAATTCTTGGAGTTACCAAACACTTCGTTTGACTCAAATCCAGAATTTTAAATGAAATAATGGTTCCCAAACACATTCTTAAGTATCCAATAGAATACATTTAGATGAGTATTTCTAATAGCTAAACAGTTAAGTTGTCCTCGTCTCTAATATGAATATTTCACAGGATCAAAATTTTGATTATTATTAGTTGAAAATGAAGCGGATTTTTCTTCACTAACCAAGCCCAATTCTCCACCCACCCAATGCATCAAATGTCAGTCCCTGTCCGACCTTTACACAGAAAAAGGTCAACCCAGCCAAGATGGGTGGACAACAAAGCATATGATTGAGTCTAGTCAATAAGAGACAGAATGCCACATATAACTCCCTGACAATTATTTAGTCTTCAACTAGAAAACCTATGAATCCAAAATAAATAAATTTAAATAAATATAACACGAAGGCCATGATACCTGCATATGTGGACCAAGTGACGCCTCAACAACCTCGGGTAATACAGTATAATTTCCGTCAATATAGTGCAACCGCACTTGAATGTTGCTGCCACCCACCTGGGAAACGGGCAAAGGGTGTGCCAAGCCTGCTGTTCGCCGACAAAGATCCATGAGTATGAGAAAAAGCACTTTCACCTGCAAGAATTAACACATAGAAAGTTATATTTCAAATCTACGCGCAGAGTCCTGTTTGGATCTCAAAAATATTGAGAAGAAAAATACTACTTAAGAAACCGGTATACTTTCTTAATAGTCTCTACCTAACCAATTTACATTTTCTTTAACATTTCTATGGTACAAATCATCTTGACGATTTACATGAGTGAAGAACAGGAAACATAAAGCTTAAAGAGCATAGATTTCTACCTCCTCAAATGTGTATCCTTGACCAGCATTTCCAGAACCTAATCTTGAACGGCCAGCTGGTCCTTCTTCAGCTCCTTTGGCTGCAGGTATGATCTGGCCAGCTCGGGCTACCTGACCATCGGCTGGTATTGGTTTGGCAGAACCACTATTGACCTCTTCCACCTTGCCAGGTGCCCCAGGCTGAGGTTTTTGGGTATTTGTATCAGCATTTCTCTGTGCACCCCCCATGTAACGAGGTAATTGTGTTCGCCGAAAGAAAAAGCAGAAAAGCAAAAGTTGGCATAATCTGTGAAGGAAATGGCAGTCCCCAATGAGCCGTACAGCTGGTGTTCCGGGGAAGGTCCCTGTATTTATGCTTATTGGCATGAAGGGAGTTGGGCCAGTAATTGGGTTTGGTGTTGAAGTGGAAACTCCTTCCGTGGTGCTACTAATCTTAGCAATTGCACCTTGCACCCATGCTTGCATCTGAGTATTTCCAGTAGAACTTGTAGTGCCACCTTGACCTGCTGAAAATTTCAGTATCACATTTTTATAATCGGTAACAGACACATACAAACTCATGGAGCCACTGGTTTTTTATGACTGCACCAATAATCGCATGAGCAACCACCTTATACATACAAGATCAAAATCAGAAGATGGTACAGCATACTAACCCTGACTTGTGGCAGGAGATGTTGCACTTTGGGTTAGACTTGCCACCATATTTCGGTTGCTGCCTGTGCCTGCAGTGACAGCATGACTTGCTAATGTGCGGCAGAAGCTTGCATAACGTCGCAAGCGTGTGATGAAATGTGAAGCTAGGTCAAGAACTGCATCAACGTAAGCCTGCATAGTATTGTAAGAGCTGATCAATAAATCACTTTGCTTCAAAAAGAAAAACAGAAAGGGGGAGATGAATGGAAAAGTCGCACCCTAGAGCACAAACAAAACTAAACCGAAGAAGCCTAGCTTTCAGTGCTTCAATACTGTCAATATTAATCACTTAATTGATTATTACAAGACTATTCATTGATAAAAAAATCCTGATCCAAATTAAGTCCAGAAATTTAAGTGTATGCCAGCAATACATTAAACTGTGATAAAGGAAACCAAAAGCAACAAAATACCCTTACTAGTTCACTTATCAGTGACATGACAGTACCAGTCCCATAGCATTTTTTAGATGAAAAACTGTGTATGAGTCCTACAAGTTAGAGATGGCAATTTGGATCCGAATCCGTGGGCACTCGAAATCCAACACATTTTTGCGGGTTCAGGTCAAGTTTACCATGAAAAAAATAGCAGATAGTGTCGGGAAAACTCACATCACCCCCATCTTGTAGGAGGAATTATTATAGTTATGTGATTTATTTTAATGAAATGAAAAAAGAAACACTACAAATTCTCAATCAATCAAAAAGACTTTGGTAATAATTTATGTAAAACAAACTACACTTTCGTAAAATTAAAAAAATTAAATATATTGGTAAATTATGTTAGAATTTCAAAGTCTGAAAGTATTTAGAGTTTTTAGAAGAGTTGTAATATATGTTAAAAGCATAGCGGCTCAAAATTATTGTGCCTACCATTGCTTTGAACTCTGGCTCCGCCATATAGCAGCAGAATCAGCTGATCTTCAATATCCATGATTAAAGATTCATTAAGTTTTATTAATGAAAATTTAAAAAGTTAAAAATTAACCTGGATACTTGGAACAAGTGCTGGCTCAACAGCCATTGCTTCAGGGTCAATGCCTGATAATGTTTCACCAGATGCCTGCCATGGCTCGGGTACTAAAGCTGAAGGATTTATCAAAGCTGATTCAATTCCTTTTCCCAACATATCCAGCAGCAACCTTGCTTGCATATCTAGAACCATTGCTCTAACCTCTTGAGCATTTGTACCTTCCAGCAGCCTGCATTTTATCCTGTCTAGACTCTGCCATGTACACACATATAAACAAGCAATAAATAACATATTAAACATCATAATAATAAATAGTAATTCAAAAAATAACTAAGTAGTCTTTTCTGTCATGGAAAATCCTAATTTCTGCAATTAAGAATAAATAAACAAATATGTAAAAACTAAAAACAGTAATCATTACATAATTTGAGATGGCAAATTGCTCAAATAAACTTACAGGGCCATATAACTGCCTATGCTCAGTGGAAGGAAGAGAATGGAAATCCGCATCCAGGACTGCAATCACGCTGTTCAATGAAACTGAAACAAAATAGTTATCATCAATGAGAGTTGCCCCCAATCAAAGCTCAAACACTTCTATAGAAAAATGCCTATAAAAAGAAGAAATCCTGCTTTCCACAACCAAATTGGACTTTGTTTTTAATCAACTCAAAAGAGAGCTTTTCTAAGTCAGGCAGCATTCCCTGAGGCGCAAGGCATACCTTTAGAGCCTCGAAATTGTTGAGGCAAGGCGCATGCGAGGCCTGAAGAGTGTGCATCTCAATTCGGTATTTGAGGCGCACCACAGTCAATTTTTTGCTTCCATCAGGTCATCTTCAATTAAAACCGTTCATTTTGGTCCCAATTTACCATACCAAAATTATTTTTGTCTTGCAAATTGGGACTGTAAAGATGGAGTCTTCATTTTAGGGTTCCATAATTTAAAATCTGTCTATAAAATTGTACTATTAGCACCAGTGATTTGTCTATTACAGCAGTAATGATGAAGACTCTTTATTTTAGGGAAGTATAATTTAAAATCTGACTTAAATAGTTGTCCTGCCAACACCAGCAATCTGAATATTATAGAAGATATATTTAAAAAAATAATAAAAGATAAAAAAGATAAAGCAGCAGAACAAAAACAGACCATAGCAAATAACCAGCAGTAAACTAATATGTTCTTTCATTAAATTGTTTTGATAATGTTTCTGTGTAAATTTTTAAGTAGTTTTAAAATTGTGCTTCACTTCATAAAATCCCATGCCTCACCATGCGCCTCACACCTAGGCTCTAGAGGGCCCTAGCGGCTCAAATGTGCCTCGCGCCTTTCAAATTACAGGTTTGGGGAAATGATATAAGCAGCAAATCCATATGAGCAATATAGAGGTGGAGAGATAATACATTCAAATTAGTAAATAAGCATGCATAAAGAATAAAAGTAGGGCTACAATGATTTGGATATTCCCTCATTAGCCCGAGTTTATTCCCATCCTTCGATTCTGTACTTCCCTCCCTTGTCCTTTTTTATCTTGACAGCAGACCATCATTATCAAAGTCATAGCAGACAGTTAATGAAATGTTTTAGACAAAAGTTTAGACCATTACCAATGCCATCCTCAGCAGCACTCTGTGTACAGCCAACAGCATCCCACCAATCTACTCCGACCAACAGACTCCACCAAAACCTGCTCAGACAAAACAAATAATAAATGTCAGCCATAAAATCTGTGCCAATAAAGATGACAAATTTAATAAAGTACCTCTCAGCAATTGCACGCTCCCAGGTGGATGAGTTTGTCTTCACTTGACTACTTGGAACAGCTGAAGGAAGAACGCGAATTATCTTCAATATAGTACGATCCTTACTTGTGTCATGCCACACTGAAGCTGAACAGCAGCTTGTAGAAGAGAAGGCAGGAGCAGCAATTGCAGAGCCAACATTAATCTGGTAATTATCCACAGGCGCAAAGTTTGGACCAGAGAAAATGTGAACCCCACCCCGAAGAAATGCAATAGCAATTTCACCACCATGAGCAGAATAAACAATTCGAGCAAGCGTCCTAACATCACTTGGAAGATCAAATGGATCGAAAGTAACTCTTTTCGCTTTCTCGCCAGCACAATCAGATGCCTTTTGCACATCAGGGGTTGGTCCTGCTGCACTTGCTTGGTGACTTTTAAAATCATTAGTTGGCGGTATGCTTCTATCAACCTTGGACTGCCAAACTGTTTGCATGGGTGCCTGTCCACCAAAACTGGAAGTGGGATTTCCAAATATTTGATGAAGAACAACAGGCTTAAGAGATGACTCCCATCGTTGTACTCTCCAACCTGTGATTGAAGGACCCTCATCTGGATCATAGGGTGACATGTACTGTCCTGCACATGTAAAATTAGTGATTAACTAGTCATAGAACCTATCTGTGAACATACAAAGGGCCCTTAACTCGTAAACAAGGGTGTGATGCAACAGTGGAACAGTACAATTAATCAGATGTCGATAACGAATGCTAAATATGTAAATGAGGATTCTAGGCTGTCTGAGTTTGATATGGAACATATGTAAATTATCTTACGCTTGCGAGAAGAACAGAGAGTTGTAATCACAAGAAACTAACATACAGTAATGATATATATATACACACATATTGTTTACACACACATATAAAGTGAAATGGCTACATATAAGTACAAGTAAAACCCTACTAATAAGGTCTGGAAGCCCAAGCCATTGTATTTAGCCTGTTATTGATATTTAACATGGTATCAGAGCAGGTTTTGATCCAGGCTTTGGCCCGAAAGTGGCCCGTTTATGTTGCCTCTCCCTGTGGTCTCTGGCCCGCTTGCAGATGGTCATGCCTGCAGCACCCCATGTGTGGAAGAGAAACGCCTACACGTGAGGCGGAGTGCCGATTTATAAAGCTCCTGATTGTGCACATGTCGAGCTTACCGATAAAAGAAAAATGTGAGACTCGAACGTGAGGGGAAGTGTTGAAGTGGGTGTTGTCTCACATTGAAAAAATATAAAGTGACGTGGCTACATATAATGGTACAAGTGAAACCTTACTAGTAAGGTTGACCTTTTAGTAGTGGAAACTCAAGTCAGTATATGTAGCCCATTATTGAAATTTAACACAAATGAAGAAACTTAAAATACAATAATATCTATTCAAGAAAAAGGAACCACATACATTCTTGAGTACTACTACAGACACCTTTGAAGCACAAATGATGCCCAAGAGAACATAGGAACCGTGCAACTGACTGTGATGTTAGAAGTATATGCACCAATCCTCATCAAGAGAAAAGCGGCGACTGGTTAGGTTTATCAACTACAGTATGACAATGCCATGGCATATGGGAAGAAGAGTACAGCTATTGATCCCTTGTACTCTACTTACATACAAACCCAAAGGATAAAAATAAAGCTATAAACAGGGAAAAAAGTATACAACTCGTGAAGTTCCAGAAAGCACAATCAGTAAAAAGAGAGGGAAATTACACATCAACAATGCACAAAAGAAATCCATTAATAAAAAGCAAACAAGAATGACTCGTAACAGAAAGCAACAGCCAACAGTATGAAATTGAACTGAATAATTTAAATTCAAATTGGGATAATTAAAGGTACCTTCAACAATCACAACGGCTATCACAGAGCCACCACGAGTCGGATCAAAGGCAACTGCAGTAACCCCAGAGCCCCATGTGGTGGTTGCTGCAGATTGAGCTGCAGCCTCGGGACTCACATATGCAGAAAAGTTTGAAACTGGAGAACAATGAAGTGAAACAGAATCTCTGAGATCTTGATCTG
The DNA here is from genome assembly GCA_036897465.1 of Pelargonium australe. Lineage (NCBI taxonomy): Eukaryota > Viridiplantae > Streptophyta > Magnoliopsida > Geraniales > Geraniaceae > Pelargonium > Pelargonium australe. The sequence continues at coordinate 577 of JAYMTH010004119.1, read as the reverse complement.
TGTGTTTTCTCCCTTGCTTTGCTTCAGACAAGTACTCTTGCCAGCTGAACAAATAAGCAGCCAAAGGGGCAAAACCTACCCAGCAGGGAGGATTAAGTGAAGGTGGAACACCATTGCTGGTACTTGTCTTTGGAGTTGCTTGAAATCCATTTCCAGGGCCAGGAGTGACCTCCCAAACAACAACAGTAGAAGGGTTTACAATTGGGACACCAGCCACATGCATGGCACCCTTGTCTGTAATGATAGCATCAGCTGCCATTATCCCACTAGGCCCAGCACCTAAGAGTCCTTTACTTGTGCAAAACCACTTTGGTGCCACAGTGTTCTTAGTAGGGGGCCACTGAGACCAATGTAACTGAACTGAGCCTGATGAGAAAACGGAACATACACAGAGAAAATTGGGCCACCTAGCTGGACAGAGAGAACAAGGGAAACACTATCAAATCTAAAACTAGTAGACCAGGCTAAGCACTGAAGTGGATAAAAAGAAAAAAGGAAAATACAAAAAATTAAACTGGCTATCAAATTTGAACTACTTATAAAAAAAATATATAGATTTTTTCCAGATGGCTATAGC
>JAYMTH010004118.1:0-10150 GCA_036897465.1 Pelargonium australe | reverse complement strand
CTTATTGGATTTTTGGGGTCATTGTTGTTTTTTTTTTTTTTTTTTGATAACGCCACCTTGGAGTGGAGGGAGTTTGTTCGGACCCCTGCCTATTCATTATTAACAAAAATTAAGAACAAATGACAAAGGGGACGTAAAAAGTCTTACCTCCTCAAGCATGATGCACCTACAACAAAGATGCTAAATGAATGCACGCAATAAATTACATGTAAAATTTACCGCTACGAGTATAAATACGACCTAAACTATCATCAAGAACAGTATCCCGAAAAGCCATGGGAAAGTCCATAAAGGATGTGGAAAAAATCTTATTGACAAGACCGAACTTCGCTAACCATTCAGCTGCAAAATTGGTCTCACGAAATATATGGCACAAATACGCGTTCCCCATATGCTGCCTGGATTTTCGCATCAAATACAAGTTGCCAGTCAACTATAGTTACTATATTATTTTTTCATGTTCGAGTATCTGACTTGAACGTCATAGGGGGCTCAAAAGGTCATGTGAGTCTTGCCTACGTACGTACATACTGTCAACTATTCATGTAGCAACATAATCAAATAAAAACAAAAACATGCAGATCTCTCATTCATTACAACATATTTAATTTCTCATAACATTTGTCCATCACAGATTCTTCAGATCCATAAACCTTAACTAAATTCAGAGGCGAGACCGCGATCAAGCGGGGATGGAATGATTAGTACGAGACGGGCTCTCTATTGGAGCCTTGTTGTACATCTGCAGCACACACCTGACCACAAATGGCCCAACCGCTGCAGCCAAAACATAGCGAAACCTGTGAGACTCGCGAGGAGTGACAGCAAAAACAGCAGAGCCATAAGTGACCATCATGGAGGCTGTAGCAACCCAAACCTCGAAATGAAATGGGAACCTGTAGGTGAGAGAGACAATAACAAGAATCGACGACGACAGAGCCAACGTGTTGGACAGCAAGAAAACATAGTATGCGAATTGCTGGGACGCGTAAATGGCCCTCCCAGCCACGTGTCCCTCTTTGTCACCATCCTGCCAAACACCACCAGGAGGGTTCACGCCAGCTTGGAAGGTCACTGCAGCTATGAGCGCCACGACTACCAGCAAAACATTACGAACCTCGCTCGGCGAGTCCTTCCCGTCATCGTACTGGAAGTGCCTGAACCAGCTTCTGGTCGTAGTCTTTGGCGGCGTGTTGGTCATTTTTGCCTCAATCTTTCTCTGAAAAAAAAAAAACAGCAATAGTCAATATAGCAATGGTCTCTTTACTCCTTAGTGATGCTCAAATGAGCACAAAAATGCATGTACCAAGGCCCAACCCACTCATTAGCTATTAAACTAAAATATCAGCAAAATAAATGAACCAAGGAAGAGACAAAGCCGACAGAGGTGTGGCTAAGGCCGGCGAGATGTGGAGAGGGTGGTGGTGAATGTGGTTCTTGAGAGCTCTCATTTGCTGTGTTTTTATGGGGATTGAGTGTTGGTGTGAATTGTGGAGCAGAGGTAGGGTGGATGGAGGTTTATGGCAGTGGTACGGTGGCTGCAGCTGGTGGTTGGGAAGGAAAGTTATTGCAACCAAAATCCTTACGAGGGAACCAAGTCATTTGAAATTGAACGGATTTCTCGTCTAGTGAGTTCTTGTCGATCGGGATGGCAAGCGTTTAGGTTATATATTGTTATTGGGTTTTGGAAATAAATTATCAGCGAATCCACAAATCATCTCAAACGATTATGTAAAGCACGTTGGATGCATTGTTGATCCATGACGCACTTAGAATTGGATCATGGAGAAGGGTTGGCGAGAACATCTAGTTGAGTCTGACACACTTCAGGTGTTCCAACGAGGATATCAATGTCTTTAGTCTGTTAAAATAAATGAGTTTTAAACAGTTTCATATAGTGTAGTCAGTGACATTTCGAAAAATGTCTCAAATTGTTATGTAATGGGTTTCATATTGATTTTTCTTGTCACGAATGCAATGGAAAAGAAGGAGAAGTTTCCAAGTAAGTGCAGATTTTTTTACTAAGTAAAAAGGACAAATTATAAAAAATGACTCCATAGAACAAAACTATACAAAAATGGCATGTCATTGTGCAGTGTGAACCAGATTTCATGAGTACCAGTTTTAATGATACAAGTACAGCAAGTGTTGATGAGGTTAGGTTTTTGTCATAATCACAATGAAGCATCATCTACCAATTGATGCATGGTAAGTACACTACTATTTAAAATTAAATCAATTGTGTAATGAATTATTTACTCTCATCTTTATTGGGCCTCCACAATAGGCTTTCTAATTTTAGTATCACAAATAAATTAATGTGATACTAAACTAGTAGGAATGAAAATCTATTGGGCTCCCACATTTGTTATATATATGATGTTAAATTAGTGCATGACATGAGTTAATGAAACACTATAAATATAGATAGATAGTTTTCATCTACAAGGAAAAATGTAGGGTCATGCTTCTATCACTTGGCAAAAGAAAAAGTAATTGGAAAGCATATAAAAAACATGGCAATACCACAATTTTCTTATGAAACTAGTGGTAGTGGATAGTCTTTTTCAAGTTGGCAACCATTCATCAAAAACTCAAAACCTATTAATTATCTTTTCTATTCCACCACGCCTATCCCCACTAACCCTAGTCTCAAAAGGTAACTAGACTTAGTAATTTAGATCTAAACTCGCATTCAGGTTCAGAGTCGAAATTCTGCTCAAGAAACGAGCAAAACTGCTTCAGTTAAACCTTTTCAAGTTAAAAGAAAGTATCAAACCAGTATTTTTAGAAAAAATATATTGAATTTTATTCTTATACAAGAGTTTTAGGAGGTCAGCATGGACCACTACCTACTACGTACCACTACTCTTGATCTCTGCAATTGTTCAAAGTATATTATACATATTTTCATAGGTTCGAAATGTAAATATATGTTGTCGAATCGAATATGATAAATACGCTCAAATTTACTCGCTTCACACATAAAACTCAATACAAACCCTCAAAAACGAGAATTCAACCTGAAACTTGAGATGCAAGCTCTAAAAACCATATTTTACATTTTATTATAAATATTAAATCTTGAGGCCAATTTAATAAGCTCAATTAATGATGAAATGCAAGGCAAAAATTAGATCCCATAAGTTTTCTTTCATCTCCGGAAGCCATCTCTCTATGGCATAAAATCGATTTTATGAAAACTACTAGAGCATTTTCTTGCCTCCCAATACCAGCAAGAAACTCAACACATAGAATTTTCATTGAGCATGCTAATAAGTTTTAGACATTGGAATTTTCCAACCAAACAGATTCACAGCAAAGACAGTAACAACATTTCCTTTGAACCACACTTAATGCATCGAATTGAACCTTGTATGGCATGTTACAATAGATGGTTACAGTTTCTTTTCTAAGACATGGACCAATTCTTAGATACATAGAGACAATAAATATCTGGACCATACTGTAGTAGTGGTTGTCCGCAAGATTGTTGAGTAGAGGTCAGAAGATAAATGAGTGGTCTGCAAAGAATCTCAAGATTTTCACTTCATTCTGAAATCTCAGCTCCGGCGAGCTGTGGGTCAGCTTGATAGTACACAACATCGCCAGTATCACTTACGTAATGATCCTTCTTCATACTCTTGATGAGAACACCTATCAAATGAAGTGGGAGAGGCCAAGATTTCTTTGGCTCTCTGTAGTACTTCCCGAGCACAGGCTTAGCTGCCTCCGTCTGCAAAAGTTGAACGTATACAAACCATTTGACTCAATTTCAGACAGCAATTTGAGAGATAATTTCCAAAAAAAAAAATTGAATTCAACGAAATGTGATTGCTTACAGCTTCTATCAAGTTATAGTGTGGGATTTGAGGGAAAAGATGATGGATGACATGGGTCCCTATATCGTGGTGGATGTTATTGATCCATCCATAGTCACGGTCGAGGGTGGTAAGTCCTCCCCTCAAATAGCTCCATTCCTGATTAGTAAATGCAAAAAATCAAATATCAATTCAACGAGTCTTACAAACCACATATTCAGCCTAATTTTTCACCTATTTCGCAGAGAAGTAAATGGTCGTGGTTTGAAAACAATCTAAGCTAAATCTAAAGCGAAGGCAAATGGAACTCCATCCCGTACCTTTCCACGGTACCATGGAAGTTTGTCCTCATGGCCATGGTGATGCAAGTAAGTCACAAAGTCCAACCACATAACAAAGATCTGCAATTGAATTCAGATTCGAAAGAGCATGGTTAATTTAATATCGGATTATGAATACGAGGAAGAAGTGGTGAAGAAACTGAAACCTACCCAGTAAGGAATACCATAGAGTTTAAAGACTTGGACAGGACCCATGGTAAAGGACAAACCCACAAGCAGTGCTACCATAGCAAAATAACAAGCAGTGGAGGTGATAACATCCTTTTTCTCGGACGGGACAAACAAATCACTGTCTGGATGAAAATGAGACCCACTCTGTCCAGGACTTCGAGTCCACTGTAATTCAGGCCATTTTCAATATATCAGAATTCAGAACCTTAAAACTTATGGTCACAATCCGTCCAATCATTGGAGCAACGGAAAACTTACCAGGTAGAAAGGATAAGCTAACATGGGCAGTGGCAAGGCGAACCTCGCTATTTTTGTAACCCTATCCAAGTTATTGTACAGTTTCTCGGGAATCTATAGAAACAAACAAGAGAGTTAAATTAGAATAGGTTCCAATATCATTGGCATAAGAAATACCTATTCATTCCTCTAAGATACTTTTTTTATAAAAAAAAAAGGTCGGTAACAGCCCACAAACTTACTGGATGCCAGGATTCATCATTATCAACATGTCCATGATTTTGGTGGTGAGTTCTGTGGCTAATTCTCCTATAATCACCATCAAAAGTGCAATAATGTTATGGTGTCAAGCTAAAATGTGAAAAACAAACAGCACCACAGAACCAAGGTTTCTATGAACTAACCATCCATGATAGGGAACAAGGATTGAAGAATGAAGTAAATGACCAACCACACTGTTGAGCTTAGGGTTATTTGAGAAGCTCCCATGACCACTGAAATCAGAATCAAACAATGAGCATGAAAAAGAACCAAAACTCAATATTAGGAACCATGATTCCAAAATTTGGAAGATAAAACCACATCTCAATGAACAAATTGCTATGGAAAACAGAGAAACAGCACAAAAGGCAATCATGGCCAAGAACAAAGAGAGCTAGGAATTACCAATCATGGCCAAGAACAAAGAGAGCCCAGAACATGGTCCCTTGAGCAAACCAGTAGAGAGGCCAAGAGACCCAATTGTTGAAGTAAGCTGCAACAGCAGCCAATCCAAAAACAATAGCCACATCCCTCACCACATAGCTCATAGATCTCCACGGGTCCTTGACCCAGCAATGCTTCGGAATAGCAGCTCGGATATCCGCCAAGCGGGACGGAGGCGGCGCGGCGGGGTCGAATTCGCCAATACCTTCAACCGCAGCGGGCCCATTCTCTCCGCCGTCTTCCTCCAAAGACGCAACCTTTAGAGGCGCACTCACATTCAGAGCCCACTTCCTCGAAGACCCAGAAGACGAAACCCAAGACCCAGAAATTCTGGTTCTGGAGAGCGTCGGTGGCTGGAACTGAGAGGCGGTTGTGGAGATCAATCCGGTTCTGGGTCGAGCGTAGACTCGGGGGAGGGGTCTGAGACCGCATTCGGATAAGACCCAGCTCGCCATTGGAGACCCAGATGAGGAAAAAGCAAAGAAATTTGAGAGCTCCCACACGCAATCTCTCGCTACAGAGAGACGGAGTGAGAGGAGAGGATGTGAAGGTGAGACGTGAATAGATTCTATAAAAGGAAGAGAAGAAGATAAGCCAAAGGCACTTGAGCACCACTTCCAATTCCAACCATAAAATCCCCAACTTGTGGTTGAGTTGTGGTGCTTCTTGTTCCTTGTCGTCTACCTCTATCTCTCTCTCTTTCTCGATTGTGTGTTAATTTATACAGTTAATGTATACAGAGAACCCACAAAAAATATCAATCGTCCTCTTCTTCGCTACTGGTGCTCTGTTTTGTTATAATAATATATAGAGAAGTGGCTGTGTTCTGGTTTGGGAGGATTGAGAAGTGGAGGTCGTTTCTGATTGGAGGATCTGCGGCGCGTAAGAAATGGGAGCTCAATTTGACCAGTCGTTTTGGGAGGATGGTCCTACTCTTTTTTCTTTATTTTTTTTTATTTTTTATTGTGGAACCAAAAATGAGGTGACGTGGTCAATTCTGCCTCTTATTTAGTCTCTTACCAATCAATTCTAAGTCAATTATTATTATTTTTTTTCTGGTAAATGTGACTAATTTAAAAATTGAATTTGATTTTCTTCCAGTTTTTCAACTCTATTTTAGCATATTTGACGCGATTAGTTTTTTTAATTTGATCGATTTTATTATTTATATCGGCTATCTAGTATGTTACATTTGCAAATGTTATTTCCGCCTTCAATACATGCTAGTTTATGATATGTTTTCATTGTGATAACTCTTCTATTGTTGGAGTAAACTCTAAAGAAACTATTTATAAACTGTTTGTTTCATTGTTATAGACAATATTTGAACTATTCATAAGGTGGTTGGTCGTTTTTCAAAACATTCGCAAATCAAATTACTCTGTTACAATATAATATCAAAATTAAAATTAAAATTTTAGCTAAGTTGATTCTATTTTTTTTTTCATGCTCGTGTCTCTTAAAGTCAAGAGCTAAAATTATCTCTCAAATAATAACTCTATAGAAATGGTATATGGTCCTGGTCGTCAACCTCAAAAAACAAAAACACTACTAGATGTTAGAAAGAAAAAGGGAGGAACTAGGAATAAGAAATGTAAGTTGTGGATTGGGACCAAATGCAAGGTAGACATGTTTTCTTAAATCTTCACATTTTTAATATAAAATGTGAACTATTTAATTGATGATTGCAACCGCTTAAATAACAAATCTTCATTTTAAGATGCTCAAAACCGATACTTCAAAAGAAATTCAAAGCACTTAAATCATTAAGTTCAGCCTACTTAATAGTTATAAGATGTATCTTAATTTATAACATTTGTTAATAAAATTGAACATCATGAACTTGCTTTGTGTCACAAGCGATGACCAAATAGTCAACCATAATTGCAATATAATTATCGGGGTGACTAGTTATTAAAGAACTTCGGCGGCTATTTGTTGCTTCCGTCCTATGTATGAACAGAAACGTAGTTAAGATAATTAAATTAATCCAAACGTGGTTAATTATATTATAATCAAGGTCAACACATAGGACTCCACCAAAACGTATTATAGAAACTATTGGTCAAAAGTTCAAAAATTGTCGTACGATACTCACATTTGCAAAACCTGCCGTCCAATCTGTGCCTCATAAATCAAAACCAAACCTCCATTTCTGGGACGAAAACAAATCGTTTTCGATGGTCGGTCCAACATGATTAGTCACTAACAAAAGTACACATAAATTCCACGTGTTAATGAGCTAGCTTTTTTGGCCGGTGAGTGATCACTCACTTGCACTTGCTATGCAAGGCACGGTTCTTGATTATTGATCTTCATTTGCTCATTTTGTGTTCGGCTCTGGACGGAAAATATGGGCCGTACCTAGAAACATAGACGTTTAATGATATTGTCGTGTAATTTGTACAAAAGTAGTTTCTCGTCGTGGAGAGGTCCAGTCTAACGCGTAAGATTTTTCTTTTATTAGACGTGGCGCAAACAATCGTGTACCGTATGACATCTGTGGACGAGACACTTCTCCAATAGCAATGGGATGCTATAACCGTTTTGCACTGTGATAATTGTGTTCGGGACGAAATATTGAGAAATGCGTAGGACAGGGCTCATGTTGTAGAGATGGAGTCGCTACAAAAATTCTTCATTTTGGTGATAACTAATAGTAAGTTGCCGTAATAAGTTGGGATTAGAAATCTCAACAATGGTGAAAATTTAAGTTGGCGACAACTTTTCTGTCGCACAAAACTATATTTTTTGTGGCAAACCAGCTTTATTTGTGCATATGAGACTTTCCATGACAAGACATTTGGTTACAGTCAATCATTGACTTCCCGCGACAAAATTAGGGTTTGAGCAATTGGATTGGCTGTCGCGGAAAATGAATTTTTTTGTAGTGAGCGAGATGAGCTTCAAATCCAAACTATAAAGTATGTGATTCGGTGTCGCGAGTAACACATAGAAGAAATGGAGAGACGTATTCGTGAGTTGCAGCAGACTGTAGAACAATTGTTCATCTAATGATCTCCACTAACAATTTGTCAATGCGCAACGTCTCCGGATGCCAACAGACAAAGACGACTATCAGAAGAGAAGATAATTTGTTATTATATTAGATTTTATATTTCAATTTCAAGAAAGTTAAACACTCCCTCCGTCCCAAAATGAGTGTCATGTTTATCTAAATTTGTTGTTCCAAAATGAGTGTCATGTTTCTATTTTTAGGTTATTATATTATTGTTTTTCTCATAGTACTCTTATCACTTATGCACATTGACAGATTATTTGCACATGAGGTATAGGTGAGAAAGTGAGGGTAATATTGCAAACAAACTCAATTATCTTGTACTTTAATTCTTAATTTTTGCAAAAAAAAAAATGAAAACAAGACACTCATTTTGGAACGGATGGAGTACAATTTATTGTTAATTATATTAACATATTTTGTTGCAAATTCAGCTTAATTATAGTATAAACAACACATTAATGGTGCACGTCTGAATAATCAATCATGCTTGTTCAAGTTCAACTTGTGGTTTATCTTTAATTAATTAGCTTTATAGCAGCCCTTTTGTGGTGTGAACACGAACCTTCCATATGTGCAGCCTTTTAAGTGTAAAATATTATTTATGTATTCAAATATGAAATTATGGATGCATAAACTAACTACAATATGATAAAGAAGAATTTGAAGAACATCAAGTTTATGCATTAGTTAATTAATAAACAAGCTGAATAAACCCACCAACTTTAAAATAAGTATTTATCTTTAATAATTCACTCAGTTTGGTCAATATTACACTAATACACATAACTGATTAGTGTTTATTGGCAGCACAAAGCTAATGCTAAACCCATTAATTCTCATACTCACAAATTCAAAGAAGCACTCACAATACTAAAGAAAATACCAGCCAATAACTAGTAAACAATAATTAATAAAAATATTTACCATCCATATGCTTGAGTCGGCCCTGGTGATAAATTACCCGAAAAATCGTTAATTAAGACAATAAATAACGAAGTGAGACATAGTCCGCTGTCATCCCATTTTGTATGACCGTAACGACTCAGCCCACCATGTCGTTGTTTCTCTTACAAACAAATCTTCTCTCTCAAACAAGCATGTTGTTCAAAACGTCGTGTTTATCAATTAGTCACAACAAACAAAATATGTTGGATATGTATTTTGTCACGGCCATCTTACGCTTGTCACAACGAACAACGTTAATTCCAACATGTTCCTCTGGAGATGAAACGGATAAAAATTTGATGGACTACTTTGAACTGATAAGTGTATTCCTTAATCCATACATCAACGAAGTCGATCAAAATTTGATGGGCTAATTTGGACTGCCTTTTCAGAAAGAAAAAAACATAATTTTAGGCTCAATTTGAGTTTTTAAAATCCTAAGCCCACAACTAAATTCAGAACCCAAAACAACCAAACCCATCTCCATCTTGTACAGTATTAGCAGAGTCCAGTCAAGGGCAAAATCTTGTATTTGTATTCACAAAATTCACCTAAAAATCCAAAAGAAATGAAATTATTGGGCGGCAATTTGACGAATAATAGAAAATTAGTTTTTTTTTTTCTTCAGAATAATAATACGTAGTACTATTATTAAAGAATCAAAGCAAAGTTACAACCGACTCAATCGAGTAACCTTACAAATCAGACATAGACCTAGAGACTCGGAACACACCGACTCACTACATCGCTGATCACAAAAGCTCGAGATAAACTCTAAGCACCCAAGATAGAACTTGTAAACAAACCCACGAAACTCCGCAATAGAAAATATGACATCTTGGATCCTAACGCGAGACCCGAGACGGCTATTACATACACCAATAACCAAAAACACCACCTAATCTGAA
>JAYMTH010004117.1:0-10150 GCA_036897465.1 Pelargonium australe | reverse complement strand
GGGGGGGAAAGAAAAGAAGAGAACGCAACTGACCTCACCTAACAGTTCTAATACTGGACTCTTTGCTTCGCACAGAAGAAAATTACAGGAATTTTCTCCCAAACCCTCCGAACTCGCAACCCTAAATTTGCTCGATTGCTGTAAGATTCTGCTGAGACTGAGAGATTGAAGAATCTACGATGATGAATCGTTGCGGTGTCATTGGAGCTCTTCTTCTATCGATTTGTCTCCTTGTTCCGTTGACTCAAGCCACTGACGTGGAGTACTGCGGTGCGTTTATCCTGATCTAGCCCTAATCCATATCTTTCAAAACTCAGATTGTATCTGTCTGAGTCTTATTTGTTGAATTTGGTTCATTGATCATAGATTTGGGCTTTGATTCCTCATCGGAAAAATTATTGTGAATTTTTTCAATTTAAATATTGTTAATGGAATTTATCATGGTTGAATAGTTGATGGGTTTGAGATCTGGATTTCGTTGCCTAGATTATTTGTTTATTTGCTGTTACTGCTGAGAATTTGAAGAAGATGCTGATTAGGGTTATATTTGTTGTTGTTGTGAAAATTGTAGATAAAAAGAAGGAGTATGATGTTCAGGTTTCAGGAGTTGAGATAACACCCAATCCGGTGGTTAGAGGCAGCTCAGCTACCTTCAGCATCTCTGCTTCTACTGGTATTGTTTGTTCTTCACTTAACTTCTTAGATTTTCTGCACTTTTTATTGACTCTGAATTATTAGGAATTAATATGTAATACTTCCGAGGTTGCTGAAATTTGTATGATGGCCTTTTAGAGAGTAAAAGTTATTGCAAATTGTTATTTTCTATATTGTTTCTTAATACTGTAGCTTGGGGCTGTTTAAATTGTACTCATAAGTCATAACTGTCATACGAGTTATGGAGGCTTAGCTATGACATGGGTGTGTTCATTATGTGTTCTTTATGCAGCCAAAGCACTCTCTGGAGGAAAAATGGTGATTGAGGTGTCGTACTTTGGATGGCACATTCATAGTGAGAATCATGACCTTTGCGGGGAGACATCGTGCCCTGTATCAGTTGGTGATTTCGTGGTTTCTCACTCACAAGTTCTACCAGGATTCACTCCACCCGTAAGTCCTTTGCCAATTTATTGTTTTGTTATAGTCAAATTGATGCAACTTCATTATGCATATGATTACTTACTCAAAAGTCCAGGACTTCATTTCCTTCTAGATTAATATAATGACAATATGATCTCAGGCTCATCTTTAAATGCCAGTTGTTCACTAGTAGTTTCCTTGTTCCTCTCCTAACCTGACCATAGTAAAATGGTGCTTCATCTCAACTGAAACTATAATTTTGTTGGAATAATCAGTACCATTTATTCAATAAACAAGTATCTTTGGTGTATTCTTACTAATCAGAAGAAAGCACTGATCATTCTCTCAAGGTGTCCTACATGCTTATGAATTGAATCAATTGTTCTTGCATTTGGACAGGACAGCATTGTTTCGAGACTGTTTAGTAGTTGTCTCTTCCCTCTTGCTACGTGGCAATAAATTGTTTGAACAATATTAAGATCAATGTTGACTAATATCTTTTCACCTCTTAAAACCACTTGTGCATGCTCATACAAAAACTGTTACGTATTATCTTTGTCTCTCAGCTCTTTCATTATAAACTTAATTGCGATTTTGTCACTCTGCTGTTTTGTTGAAACTTTAGTGTATGGTTCAAAGAGAGAATCTAATTTAGAATCAATCCACTAAAACCTAAAATAAGTTGTCTATACTGCATTTAATGTTTTTCACGGAAATCATTCAAAGATTCTGCAGCATCTCTTTTTCTCTACAAAGGAACAGAAAATGGTGGGGTGGGTGAGTGGCTCAGTGCAGGCGACTAGTGGGTAGGTAATGGAACCTACATTAAGTTCTTAGCTTCTTGCTAGGAAAGAATAGGTAGAACCGTAGAAGAAATGGAATAGAAATCACTCTTTAAATCTGTGTGAAGTTTGGCTGGGCAACAGTTGGTCTCTCGTACCTTTTCATTGTCTCAGTTTCTAGTTTTCTAAAACGTTCATGTGTGTGTTTTATGTAGTCGCACAAAAATGAATTTTAGTGTGTCAATTGTGAACTAATGTAATTTAACACCAAAATGTGCTATCCCAACTATCCGTTCTCTCTCTTTTTTAAGCTAATGCGCACATTGGCACATGTTGAGTGTTAAAAGGAGACTTTAAAATCTCCATGGCTGTATTACAGTGCCCTAGAATCTGATTCTATTTTTGTATCAGTGTTTAACAAAATTGGGCTTACATTCATTTACCTTGTTTTGTGCTTGACAATGTTTTGCATATGCAGGGTTCTTACACTCTTAAGATGAAGATGTACGATGGAGAAGGACACGAGTTGTCATGTATTAACTTCGGTTTCAGTATCAGTTTGGCATCATCCGTGGCCGATATATAGTTAAATTCTCAATCTGGTGCTGCTGCCTACTGTCAACTGTGCCTCAAAGATTCCATGCTTCAGTTCATGTATTTATAGTTTGAATAATCTGTACAAATAGTCCCCAACTTGTGACTTTCTCTTACATCTATACTTGCATATTTCGTACTGTGTCCAGCTACTTGGTTGTTTCCGGAACCTATAAAAACTTAGATTTCAACCTACCTTTAGCATGATTTCAGCTTTTCTCTATTCTTCTAACTTCTAGGCGCCAGTTTGAGCCTTTTTGCAGTCCGAATTAAGAATTCAACAATAGAAATCAAATGCTAGAGCTAGTTTAGATTTATATGCTAAAAATTGTGTGATGTTGGTCTTAAGCACACTGAAATTGGTTGAATACTTGACCTAATATGAAAGGGCTTTACTTTATGAATGCAATGTTTTCCTATAAATATTCAATGTTTGATTAACATGTGAGTTATGTGGAGCAGAAGTGACAAGAGAATAGACTTGACTTCATTTCTTGGCCATGTTAAGTGTGAGTTAGGCACGAAGCCTAAGTGTGTCCTAATAATCGTGGTACAGTATTTGTAAGCTTCAAGGCACCAGAAGTACCCAAACTTTGGGTTGAAACCCAATTTGGTACCTAAACTTTAATTGTACCAGACTTAGTACTCATACTTTGATTTTGAACCCAATTTAGTACCTACCGTTAATTTATCCGTTAAGTAGCTGATGTGACAGTTAAAATTATATGATGCCACATCATTAAGTTAACGACACAATTAACGGGAGTAGACGGCGGGTACTACATTGGGTTGAAAATGAAACTTTGGGTACTAAATCTGATACAATTAAAGTTTGGGTACCAATTTGAGTTTCAGCCCAAAGTTTGAGTACCTCCGGTGCCTTTAACCCTAGAATCTAAGGCAACAGAAGTGTCACCTCACGAATCAACACTCGTGCTTGTTTGAATGAACTTGTATGTATGAGCGTCTGGCTAGATCCATTTCCTTTGAGGGATGAGGAAATACACTTGGTGTTGATTTCTTCTAGGTGGCCTCACCTCAGTTAAGCATCGGCACATTGGTGAAGTCGCCGTCCCGGGGTCAAGTCAGCCGGGTAAAAACAATACATTCCCTAAGGGGAAGATTGTTTTGCCGCACCTTGTGTTGCAAGGCCAATTACATGGTGACACAGCAAGAATCGAAGTATCACGCTCGGCATTGCACAAATCATGGCGTAGCAATCGAGTAGAACCATAAAAAAGTTTATGCTTTCCAGAGAAACACCATGATGTGGAAGATACCCAAAAAATAAAAATGGTTGGTACTGGGTCAGTGTGAGTGACAAATAGAGAAGAGCCTGCCCATTTTCCATGGCCAACCCCACTCTCATCACCTCATATCACACACACAACTTTAAATAAAGCAAACACAACACTATCACCCATAGCTTTCCAGCCAAAAAAAACTCAGCTCACCTATCACTCTCAGCCAAAACCCATCTTTCTCATTCTCTGCTTCTAATTCTAATTCTAATTCTATTCTCTCCAACATGAAAGGACTAAAGGGAAGGTTTCTCAAGAAACTGAGCTTCATGCCAACTATAACCACTCTCAAACAAGGCCTTGTTCTTCAGCTACACCCACCAGAGGTTGGATCAGTACTTTTAGACAAAATCACCATATCCCAACATGTTAAACCCTTCGAGGATCGCGAAGAGAATATGGATGATAGAGTTTCAGTTTCAGATACTGAAAGTGATAGTAGTGATCAAGATCTTCCATTTCTTGATGCAGAGACAGAAATAGAATCAGACACCAATTGTCCACCAGGAGGAGGAGAGGGTGTCATATTCTACACAACAAGCTTTAGGGGAATCAGAAAGACGTACGAGGATTGCAACACGATACGCTTCCTGTTGGAGAGCTTTCGGGTAATGTTCCACGAGAGGGATGTTTCAATGAGCTTGGAGTTCAGGGAAGAGCTGTGGAGGGTTTTGGGGGGCTCTAGGGTGATCCCACCAAGGCTTTTTATAAAGGGGAGGTGCATTGGAGGAGCTGAGGAGGTGGTGGCATTGCATGAGCAAGGGAAGCTGAGAGAGCTCATGGATGGCTTGCCACTTGACCTCTCCAATGGGCCTTGTAGGGGATGTGGAAACTTGAGGTTTGTGGTGTGCTCTTATTGCAATGGAAGTTGCAAGATTGTTGTTGCGGAGGAAGAGGAAGGACATGGATTGTGCACTACTAGATGTCCCAAGTGTAATGAAAATGGATTGGCCAAATGCCCCTTTTGTCACTAACTTGTTCTTGTAAGTTGTAAGCTTCTTCTTTTTTTTCCTTGATCCTTTTTTTTGTGTAAAGTAGCCTTGGGAGTTTGCTTAGTTTGTCATGTTTCTTGAGTTTGTACAATGGTTAGAATCAATTGGATTGTTGTTTTGCATGACATGATCTTCCAAAACTTTCAAAAATTCCCCTCATTTTCCTTCTCTTCTCTTCTCTTTTGGGTTGATAGTATTGCTAAACTTAATTGGCTTCAATCTAGAAGCTCAAACCATTAGGCGGAAGGATTAACTAGTATTTCAAGTGGTAACTGATTGCTCGTCCTTTTGATTTGTGGTTTCCTTAACACTCCACTTACGGTGCAAACCAAATAAGAGAGATAATGAACTTGAGCCTCAGGTGGATGGACTACTTAAATTGGAAGTATCACTTAACACTTTCTCTCACATGCAGACTGCTAATTAAGAGAGATGAACATTAGCCTCACGTGGGTGGACGACTTAAGTCGGTAGTATCACTTAACACTCTCTCTCACATGCAAACTGAATAATTAAGAAAGATGGACATGAGCCTCACGTAGATGGTATTCTTAAGTCGGGAGTATCATTTAACGCTCAATCACATATCAAATTGAATAAGAGAGAACGAAACTGGAGATCATGTGGATGGTGGACTAAAGCCGAGGGGATAAAAAAGAAATGTGGTTTATTTTGTGGATAATGATAAGTAGGGGACACCATGCACATGGGGTTTTCTCTAATATATTGAAAAAGTTTAGTTGTTGGTATCAAAAGGGTTGGCTAATAATGAAGCATCCATAACAATAGCTTTAAAGTTGAAGAGAGAGTAGTCAAGCTTTTCATGATTCTTTACCTTGTTGTCAATTTTTATTTCTGATAAGAAACAAGGCAACATGGGGCTAATTTGACAAGGACAAAAGGTTTAATTAGGTAATTGATGTTTATGCTAATGGTATACAATCTCCAACCAAATTGATGAGCTGTTGAATTATATATCTTATCTAGCATTAAAAATATGTGAAGATTGTGACTGTTTAGTATATTAATAATAATAATAAAAATCAGTAATTGTTTTAGGTTTTGAGGTTTGAATCAAGCATGATACCATAACATGTTTTTGTTTGTTTCAAAGCCTTCATATGCATAAATAGAAGAAAATGTCAACCTCCCACTAAATACAACATGGGGCTAGCTTGTTCAATTTAAGCAATTAGGTCTTAGATTTGAGCAAGATATAAACATAATAATCCTTTTACTTTATTATTTAAATTAAATCCATGCTCAAATATTAAATAAGAGAAGAAATTTATCAAAAAGAATGAATTTCATCAAATATTATAATCTGAATTTTAATAAACTGTCGAAAAACTGTTTTTTTATCAGCTGAGGTACACATAAGAGGTAAATCTCCCACACTATCGACAGAAAGGCTTCAACCCGAGATCTCAAAGAAAATTAAAAACGTTTAAGCTGTTTGGCCCAACCTATCTTAGTATCAAAACATATAGAATGTAGTTAATCCTGTAATGGAACAAGCTGTGAGAAAATCGGTGATACAACCATCATTAAGAAAAAGCATATGTTTTGTTAAACCGCCCATAAGAACCATATTGGCCCGATAAAATTGGACTTGAAGTTGGATTTATCCCAATATTCAAATCATCACAAGACTGAACAGACCAATATAAGCTCCAAACATGTTAAAAGCCAAAGATTGTTTCATTTCTTGTCAGATATTAGAAGAAAACACAACCCTCTGAAACCACTCAAATGGCTCATACTTGTTAAACCCTCCATTCACATCATAAGATACCCATTAACAAACAAAAAAAAAAAAAAACTTGTTACACTTCCTAAATTATACAGCATATCTTTAAGCACCAACCTCTTCTGCTATGGCTGTTGTCACTTCCTCAGCTTTTGTTTCTGGTAATGGCGGTAAAATCTGGGTGTAGTGAACTTCGACCTGTAATCGCTGATGGAGGAGAGTCGATGCTGTTAGACCTTTCTTGATATCGGCTTGCAATTCCCTTATCGGAATTTCAGCCAAAAAGCTCTTTATGTACTCTTTGCAGGACTCCTTCCCTCGGCACACGACTTCCTCTTCCTCGGGCTTGATTATTGCTCCTGCGGATGCATCATCCTCTTTCCCGTTGACCTGCTGAGCCTCCTTACTCTTCGGTTCCACTGCTGCTGTCACAATCTGTTGATCACCGGCTGGTTTTTCATCCGACGGTTGGGAAACATTGGGCGTTTTATAAATTACTGTATTGCTGTCAAATTTCAAGACATATGCCTGATTGCATCCTTCGTAGAGTCTCTCGCCTAATGTGTCAATGATGTAGTAAGCTTCCTGTTCAACCTTAAGGATAAAAAAGTGGTCATTCCAGCTAACGATATAAACCTGAGGTTCGCCATTGGCGGGACATTCTGATCCGGCATGAGTTATCTCATCCCAAATGTTATCGAACGACATGGCACCATGCAAGAAGTCAAATCTTTCCTCATCCATCCCCTGTGGATGGAAAAAACCAATAAAGGACTTGCCGGGAACTACGGAAAGAGGACGTATTTTTGCTTGGAGAACTGTTTCCAGATCAAAGTGCTTGTCGGGGAATTTCTCTCTGTAGGATTCATTCTCACAGAGGTTCCTCCATTCCAATGAGCCTTCTCTAATCAAACTGTCGAACTGGGACTTTATGGGCATGAGATTGTGGTTATTTTGAAACCAATCTGCAATTACAGCCACAAGGGCTGTGCATGCACTCTCACCAGCAGCCTGCTCGCTCCGCTGATCAATGGAAGCAAAGAAGACCTGACTTTGAAGCTTCATGTGTCCATCACGGCTTACTACTTCTTTCTGTTCCCAACTGCCAATGGCAAAATTGTCCTCCCCAAATTCAGAAACTGAAGATCGATTTGCTGATGAATCCTCGTCCGTCTTAAGCCACTGCAAGAATAGTTGACTTTAGAATCTAATCAACTGACTGAGGAATAAGTAACTAAAACTACCAAGATTTTAAATCACATCCAGCACAAAGATATTAGATCAGTTCTCAATTTTTGTCAAGACATTTTGATTCGTTGTTTACTTTAAAACCTAGACCAAATAAACGTCAAGAAAAAAGTTTCACAAAGAAAGCGGGTGAAGTGAGAAGTGACAACTTGACCAGACCAGAACAAACTAAATAGGTCAAAAGAATTCTGATATCTATCAATTGCAGTTAGTAACTAGGTAAAAAATATTACCTAACGAAAATACACAGTATCATATACTAGAAAAGCTGAATAGGCTTTAGACCAGATACTATGAGCGTAAACTATAGAAAATAGCGTAAAGAAGAGTCTTACGCCAAGAGCAAGAGATTCATCAGAGCTAAGCTGCCGACGATCAAAATCTATATCATCTCCACCTTCTTCCCCATAGGCCTTCTTTAGCAATGGCTCTCCTTTAGCTTTAGGGGATCTGAAGCTAAGCTTTCTCTTCCTCCAAGGAAGAATGCTGAGCTTTGAAGTTTGTATCAGAGATGGCTCAGGGCCTGATGCAATTGAGTCATCAACATGCGAACATCCAACATCTGATTTACGATTGCTGTAGTAAACCAAATCCTCATCCTCACTACTGATCCCCACATTAATTGATCCCCCAGCACAATTTGCATACGCCAATGTGCCATAACTGAATGACTTCCTAAAACTGGAATCCTCCTTTACCTCATCGGACTCTCCTTCCTCAAAATCATCAAGCGAATCTGAGTCAAAAGGATAGTTGTACTCACAATCCTCACTCCTATCAGATGACCTTCCCTCACTACCCTCTTCCTCACGGCAGGCCTTTTTTGCTCTTCTGATGGAAACGTACTCTGTGAAAATCTTTACTTTCCTCAGACCGGCTTTAATTGCAGAAAGCTCGTCCTTCTCAGCTGATACAGTGTCTCCAGACTCTGGTGACAATGGAATAGGCACTATTGCTCTCTGTACTGACTCTGTTGACTCTTGAGCAGCTCTCAGTTCCAATAAGCTGAGATACAACTGCACATCCAGTAGAAATTTGTTATACGAAAAAATTGCAAAATAACAGGGGAATGCTATTTTGGAAAGAAGCCAAAAGTTATACAAGATGATTTTTTGAAAAGCCCAACACAAGCAAATGGTGTACATGAGCAGTTGGGGAAAAAAAGATGCAAGGTACATACACAAAGAGACGGACAAGGTTCTGTGGCACCACCAGACAATGTGAGGGGAATGCTAAATTCAAATTCTTTTTTCTCGGCATCAGAAGCAAATTCAGCAAGGTTGAATGATGCTGTCCCAACAACAGGGACCTTATTCTTTGCCCCTTGGTTCACGCCCTGGATAACAACGAAACAAATGTGAGACTCCAAAACAAGCATTTCTATCAATTCTCAGCACAGAGAATGATCTGGATCATTGTGCTAACACGTGGGAAATATTTAATGTGTCATTCTGATAAGAAATATGTTGTTGAAATGTAGAGGTGCTCAACGTGCATTTACGTGGATTTGCACAATCTAAAACGAACTGATAATTTCTATAAAAAAAGGAATCACATATCGAATACAATATCTACATCTTACAGGGTGGATGGCAACGCTACACGACAAGCATAACTAAAAAGCTACAAACAAACAAAAATTTGATCAGGAAATACCATTGAAAAGCTTACAAAAGTCGCAAAACCAGAGGCTACAACCTACAAATATCTCTTTCAAAATAAATTTTCAACACCAACTACGAAATAACATCATCAAATCACCAAATGTCAACTCTAAATGGGAATAGATCTACCAGTAAGAAAAAAGGTCCTAGTTTTGTGCTGGTCAATTCATATCTTGCAGAATCCAATCCATCCCATGCTATCAAATAGCTAATCAATGAAGTCAAGTAACAGTAGCAATCCATAGAAAATGGCAATAGTAATTGCAAGATTACAGAATTAATTATGAAATTGCCTATCTTCATCTATTTGCAGAGTTACTGTTACCACTAACATGAAACTTCATCTCAATAACAATCCTAAGATGAGAACACAAAATCAACCTTCCAATCTCAGAAAATCTCAAACATTTGACCCAAAAAATGTAGAGGGTCCATAGTCTCCCAAAAAAATCACTTTTTTATTTGCATAATCACACAACACCCAACAGATAAAAAAATAATAATAGTAAAATAAAACCCAGAAAAAAAAAAGGATCAATTTTGGCAAACGAGCTTAAAATTCAAACAAAATTTTCTAGAAAGATGAGAAAAACAAACTCACATTGAAGACAGTGAAAGCGATCTCCCAGGGGTGAAACACATTGTCCTTGTACGCCGAGAGAGAGCACACACTCAGGAACTCCTCGTCCCACTCGACGACGCCGTTCTGGGCCGCACCGCCGGCCACCTCCACCTCCCTGGT
>JAYMTH010004116.1:0-10151 GCA_036897465.1 Pelargonium australe | reverse complement strand
TTAAATTAATTTTGGAGGTTTTTTTCCATGTGGGATGCTGACGTGGAGTGCCACATAGGATGAGAGTGTGTCTTTTGTGAGGAAATTGACAGGTAAGCATCACTTAACGGAATCTGTTAAAAAAGTTGACGGTAGGGACCGTGGCGGAACAAAATTCTCATTTTTGGACGTCTAGGAAACGAATCAAAGTTCGGGGACTATTTCGGAACAAATTGGATAGTTCAGAGACCATTAGAGATAAAAAAAACCTTTTAATATGTGAATGTTTTAAGATTTAAATATGTTTGATTTTTAATTAAGAAAATCGTGTCAATATACATATAGACACATCACACACATGTATATATGTTTTGAGGTGACACTATGATATTAGTTAAATATTTTTTAAAAAGTAATGGCATTGCATTTTTTTAACGCAAAAATCTAATAATTTACTAATTCATATAAGACGATAATAAAAAAAAATACATAAATTTAGGGGCTTGAATACCAGTTCATTCAGACAAGTTTGACAAAAAGAAATTGATGATCTAGACCAACCCACAAACAATAAATTTGACACTACCAAATTGACATATCATGAAAAATCAAGCTGAATGCATTGAAATCCTCTCCCTCCACTCGAAAAGAGTGAATAACTGAGAATGATCGCACATGAAGGTTAAGACGACACTTGAAAGTTGTTGCATCAAACTCAAAAGTTGATTTGGGGGCTCCAATCGAACTAACATCTTCCAATCGAACTAACATCTTTCAAGTCACATTCTCCTTCCTTACAACCACCACATACCTTCGATTGTCTTGCACACTCTAATTAAGAAAAACTTACCGTAAACCGCTGATACAAGTACCCAACAACACCTTAACATGTTGTCAAACAAAATGTCGCTATATAGTTGCATTTTAATATATTAATGTATGATAGATTTGATGACCATTCCAATTTCAAGTTGCGCAAGGTTATATTCCTTATCGAAAGTTTTTGGCATCTATTTTTGTATTTGGTTAAATAGTGTCTGATGGGTTTTTTCCCGCGGAAAGGTCGGTACAAGTTGGAGATGGCGAGAGGACGCCACCAGGAAGATGTATGAGAGAGAAAGAGAGATTTTTGGGCAATGGGTAGGAGAGAGAAAGAGAAAGAGGACATTATAGAATTGATTTGCAGATTAATTCTGCAGAGGAGGCATCTGGGTTTTTTCACAATCCATGCTGAAGAATTGCCGAGACAGAGATTGCTGATGTGACATTCACAACACAGAAATTAAGAATTTACACACCACAACCCAAACAAAAAAAATCTGATTTTTTTCGGTGGGTGGTGGTGTTTACATTTCGAAATCAACTTCCTCGGATCCTCTTGTTGTTTGTTGTTATGATTTAATTTCAGACAAATTTAGGGCAACAGGATGAATGACAGCAAAACCCATGGCTCTCTCTGTCGAGGCTCCGTCTCTTCCAAACTCGCACAAAAACCCAGGAGGCTCTATCAAGTTTGGAGGGGCAACAATGTAATTTCACTCTCTCCCTCTCTATCTTTGATTTTGTTTGCTTTTTTGTTGATGGGTTCTTGAAAGTTGAAGCTTTTATTGGGTTTTGCTTGTTTTATATGATCCTATTGCCTATGCCTATGCCAATGCCAATGCCAATTTTTTGTTGTTGTTATTTTCCATCATATGAAATGAAATGCATGAATGAAGCATTGGAGATTGTGTGGTTTGTTTCAATATATGTGATTATGATATGATCTGTGAATACAGTTTCTCTTATGCTTTCTATAATGTGAGGGAAGATTGGTTTCGGCTCGATACATAGCAATCTTTATATATATTTGATTTGCTTTGTTAGGAATGTATTGCATAACTTATTTTATATAGCTCTTCTTGGGTGGCATAGGGTTCATAAGATTTTGCTGACTTGACTTGAGGCCGTAACTTAGAGTGCTGAATCTTTGTAGAAGAAATTTTTGTCAAGTGCATGTCTTTTTTTCTTTCTACCTGAATGGGTTTTAGGATTTGGTTGCACAAAGCGCATAACCGTGTGCTTCCACTCATGGAAAGCTCATATGCATCCATTAAAGATTGGAATGTTGTCACTAGTTTTTGAAAAAATGCTTACTGAAAGTTAAGTACAGCTTAGACACGTGAGAGTATCTAAATTTGTGGTTTTTTATTTGGAGAGTAAAAGTTTATTGGTGATATCCTCAACTGATTGATGGTATTGTGAGCACCGCTGTAGAGATCTGTTTCCATTGAATTTTTATGCAATCTATGTGTAGCTAGCTAACATACAATTTCTGTGGAGCTTCTTCAAATGATTGAATTAAGAATGAATTGTAAATTATTTTATTATGTATGGACTACCATTGATGGAGCTTTTCTTTGTCATGCCAGAAATTTTTGTGTGGCGGCAGACTTATTTTTGGTCCTGATGCTTCATCATTATACTTAACTTCATTTCTAATTGGAGTTCCTGCACTATCATTCTGCTTAAAAATGCTAGTAGCGGTCAAAGATTATGAACCTCAATTTGGCTATCCTATACTCATTGGAGGATGGGTCATCACTTTTTTGGTTGGTAAAGTTTATATTTATATTTTTGCGTGTGAACAAGAGCTATGTTTACTTTATGATCCTTCAACTTGACTCTTCGACGATTTGTGCAGGATTTTATGTTTCTCTTATTGACGTCTAGTAGAGATCCAGGAATAATCCCGAGAAACTCCAAGCCACCAGAGACAGAGGATATATTTTCCATTCGTAGCCCATCTTTGGAATGGTTAAAAAGAAATCCTCATTTAAAAGTGCCACGAACAAAGGATATAACGGTCAATGGCCATACAATTAAACTGAAGTTCTGCGAAACTTGTTTGCTTTACCGCCCACCTCGTGCTTCTCATTGTTCAATCTGCAACAACTGTGTCCAAAGGTTCGATCACCACTGCCCATGGGTTGGTCAGTGCATCGCTTTAGTAAGTTATCCCCACTCACCTTTAGGTTTGAACATTAGTTTGCTACTATTTCTTTTCTTGAAGAAAAATAAGACCTTCTCACCTTCATTGATTAAACGTAGGGCACAGATTGTGAAAAATGAAAATTAATACATAAACATAATATACTACGGCCATTTCTACCTAAATTGGCCAGATAATGAGCAAGAGCCTCTAATTTTCTATTTACATACATAATATTTCCATTAAGATAGCTGTAAATAAGGATATCCTGATATCTGCTATAGCCGCGCTACTAAGATCCGAGCACGAATTAGGAAGGTGTTAGTGAAATGTGAATGTATTGTATTTAGTAAAGTTTAGTTTTATTTCGTAGTCTGTCATATTTCTTATTTCTGGTCTAATTCTCATATATAAATGAGTCTCTCTTGTACTAGTTATCACAATTAATTCACATCGATAAAGTAAAATTAACAAAGGCCTATGAAATTGATGTTGTAGACTTGATGAGTTTAACATATTTGTTTGTTGCAAGAAACTAACCAATCTTTTTCATGCTGGAAAATCGCAGCGGAACTATCGATTCTTCATATGCTTTATATCTTTATCAACCTTCTTGTGCATATATGTTTTTGTGTTCTCTTGGGTCAACATTCTTCAACAAGAGGGGAGCTTCTATGCCGTCATGGCACAAGATGTTCTATCAGTTTGTCTTATCATATATTGCTTCATTGTTGTCTGGTTTGTTGGAGGGCTCACAGTTTTTCATTGCTATCTGATCTGCACAAACCAGGTTACAACAATCCATTTGATGTAATTTGTCTCAATATTCTACTTTCCATTCTTTCTCATATTCTGGATATTGCCTCTTCGCAGACAACTTATGAGAATTTTCGGTATCGCTACGATAGGAAGAGAAATCCATATAGTAGGGGATTCCTAAAGAATGTTAAAGAGATATTTTTTGCTAAGGTTCCTCGCTCAATGATCAATTTACGAGCATGGGTCAAGGACGAAGACTTTTCTGTAATGGGTTCCATTCGTTCAGATATTGAAGGAGATTGGAACTGGGTGGATTCAAAAAGGAGATGTGACATTGAAGCAGGACAGAAGTTGGGCAAGGAAGGTAGCATCCGAATGCCGATGATATTGCAGACTTTGGATTATGCTGGCATTTATGATGATGACTCGAAGAAGCCAAGTTCACAGCAAAACCCCGAGACAGCTGTTACTGAAAAGAGCGCTACCAACTCTACAGACAAAACGGTAATGTTTTCTCTTGGATCTTCTCAAACATAGCAGCTTGTGCGTGCTATTAAGAATCAGTAGATCTTTCAACCTGTTGAGTACATGATCAATAATCCTATTTTATAATTCACTGAATTGTAAGAAACCGAACTGCGTTATAATAAGTATGTTTGGTAATATCATAATGTGAAGTGTACGATTGGCCTGACCTTACCTTCCAATCCCGTTGTATCTTCTGTGTGCAGATTTGAGTGTTTTGGCCGGTCCAGTCCCTGTCATATGAGAGCAAAAAACGAGGGGCACTTGATTACGAAGAAAATGAAGTGAATAGTTGGGCGTGGCATTGAACGGTAAAAACCTCTCATTCATGAAAATTCAGAAGGTTTAACTTGTATTTCTACATGCATATATCAGTTCAGGACAGTGAAGGTGTTGTAAATGTTGTGTTGTCACACAATTGTTCTTTTTTGTTCTGTTTTTTTTTTCTTCTTCTTTCATTTGAAACTCTGTTAAATCAGTTATTTAATTGATTATTGTAGATAATGTAAAGTTGGTAGACATTTCATTTGATATAGATTTTGGTGTCTTCCCCTCAAAGAGCAGTAAGGAGTTGAGAAAATGGATACAAATGTTTTGTTACAAACTGTCAGTTTTTGTATGGACAGCTATTTTAAGGTTTTAGCAGATCCATGAACATGATGCTGTATTGTAGCTTTTATGTTGTGTTTGGGCTTGGGCAAGTGAAGTTTTTGGATAATCTTCAAATTTAAATTTAGTAACCAAATGCAACCAAAAAGTACTCTTCATCAAATTGAGAGATTTGTTAAATTCGTCTCAACGATTGTTGTCATGTAAATATGAAATAAAGAATTTTAGCCAAATTTTATTTAAGTTTAGTTATCAAAGAAAGAGGTAATTACACAATTACTATTTTATATTGCTCACAAACAATTAAATACTCTAACAAATTGTTCACGACATCTGCCTACTTCATCATGTTACACAACTCCCGAAGAAATGCTCGAACATGATACCTCGAGGGAACTAAGTATCTTTAACCGCTTGTCTCATTGATTGATGGTTGTCGTGAACCATTTTTTAAGATATGTTCGTGGCGATATAACTAGGCGTTTTTTTTTTTAAATATCCCTATTATATAAAATAAAAAAATATAAGGCGCGCAAATGGGTGAAGCAAGAAATAGAAACATCCGCCCCCAAATTGCCAGCGTTTCACAGATTTGTAATATTTGTCTTGGCATAATCCGTCTCTAAATCATATGAACCATCCTCTCTCTCTCTCTCTCAGCTGTTTGTTTTGTGTTCTCTTTACAAACAAACCCACCAACAGAGTTTTGACTTTTGATGGGTTGCTTTTTGTAAATTTTGGGTATATGGGTTTGATAGAGGACAACCATTTGTATTTGTTGGGCTAAAACTAAGCTTTTTCTGCTATGGCTAACAATGCCCAGACCAGGCTCTATCAGAGCTGGAAGGGAAGTAATGTGAGTCTCTTTCTTTATCTCTGTGTTTTCTTTCTGTAGGTTCTTGTTTTATACTGTTATGTTGAATTTGTCCAACTCCACTTTGTTTTCTGTTTTCACTTGAATTTCATTTCCTTCATTATGGGTTTTAAGTAATTTCTGAAAAAAAAAACTATGGAAATCAATGATCTTGGAACTTCTTAAATTCTTTACTTTGGCAACTTAACTTGGTTGCTCTTGCTGAATTTGCTTGCTTGGTTCTCTATTGGATTTTATTGTTTTATTTGGTTACTAAAAACTTGCTTTTTGAGTTTAATTTTAGAGATAGCATCAAAATCAAGGAATCTAAAACAACTACTCCCCCGTCCCAAAACGAGCGTTTTATTTCTCTTGAATTTTTGTCTCAAAATGAGCATCATCTTTCCTCTTTAAGAAAGTTAGTTATGCGTGAATTGTCAATAATATTCTTACAATAAATTAGTATATTTTAACACATGATCGCGAGTACACAAAAGTAAATATACACACTAACTAACTTTTTCTTAATTTTTCTCAAAATGGAAGCTTGGACACTCATTTTGGGATGGATGGAGTATTATATTAGATATTGAGCCTACTTGGTAATTTCTATTATTATAGATGCTGAATAAGTAGCTTTTCTAGTCTTGAAATCATCTTTTAGCTTCTAATGGTCTTTTGACAATGCAAAACTAGCATGGCTAATGAAGCTTTTCCTTGATTTCTCCAGAGATTCTTATGTGGAGGAAGAATAATTTGTGGTCCTGATGTGGCATCTGTATTTTTGTCTGTGATACTTATTGCTGGACCTGGAATTGCATTCTGTGTAAAAATGTATACCAGGATCAAACACGGCATGATCAACGAGTATCCTATATTGGTTTTGGGGGCATTCCTCATTTTTCTGGTAAGTACCCCCAAAAAGGCTAAATGTTGCATTGTTTAATTATGCCATTTGAAAGTGAAACATTAATAATCACAACCATTAACACGCCATTTGAATCAATTTTATGCAGGATTTGATGTTTCTCTTCTTCACTGCTGGTAGAGATCCCGGAATAGTCCTTAGAAACTCAAAGCCCCCTGAATCAGATCATGAAGCATTCGACACGCCTACCCCATCAATGGAGTGGATAAATGGTAGAACACCTTATCTGAAAACACCTCGGACAAAAGATGTAACTGTAAATGGTCACATTGTGAAAGTGAAGTATTGTGATACTTGTTTGCTTTATCGTTCTCCTCGTGTTTCTCATTGTTCCATCTGCAACAACTGTGTTCAGAGATTTGATCACCACTGCCCGTGGGTTGGTCAGTGCATTG
This sequence comes from Pelargonium australe, assembly GCA_036897465.1. Classification (NCBI taxonomy): domain Eukaryota; kingdom Viridiplantae; phylum Streptophyta; class Magnoliopsida; order Geraniales; family Geraniaceae; genus Pelargonium; species Pelargonium australe. The sequence goes on along the minus strand of JAYMTH010004116.1, from coordinate 3,132 downwards.
GAATGGTAAGTATAAATTCTTGTTTCCAAGATTGTTAGAAATTGCTGTTCTTTTGGATTTGATTATCCGGAATGTGATTGTGAACAAATTGCCTCTAACATGTTTACTTGGTTGCAGCGAAACTATAGGTTCTTCTTCATGTTTATATCAACATCGACCATCTTGTGCACGTATGTTTTTGTGTTTTCTTGGAGGAACATTCTCGAAGAAGGAAGTAACATTTGGAAGGCTATGTCAAATGATGTCCTGTCGGATTTTCTCATACTGTACTGCTTCGTGGCTTTCTGGTTCGTCGGTGGCCTTACAGCATTCCATCTTTATCTGATTTCCACAAACCAGGTACATAATTGATCACCTCGCTCATTGTATTCTAACACAATAAGATGTAGATGTCATATCGTACTCTCGGGTGGTTCATTATCTTCTAAACATATAGAGATTGATCGGTGTCTTCAGTATGATCAACAGTACGTCGACAAGATTGATATGCTGGTTTGCTACTAACATAGAACTTCTGATTCTTGTTTTATTCCAGACTACTTATGAGAACTTCCGGTACAGATATGATAAGAAGGAAAATCCATACACCAAGGGAATGATCAGAAATCTTAAAGAAACCTTTTTCTCTAAGATCCCGCCATCAATTAATTTCCGGACAATTGTGGAGGATGAGGATCTTATGGTGTCTGCAGCGCAAAACTTTGAGGATGGCATTGCTAGCTCGAAAGAGAAGATTGACATTGAAATGGGGGACAAGCTTGCAGAGGACAGTGGTTTTATGCTTCCAGAAATATTGAGAAACTATGGTATTGGTCATTTGGAGGATCATCAGAAGAGCGAGGAAGAAGGTGTAGTTCCTAGTGATCCCGATCCATTCTATTCCGTTGAGCAAGATCCGAAAGAACCTGACGGGAGCTCCACAGTTGAAGCCAGAGAATCTCTGCAAAGCTCCACAGTTGTGAATGAGGGAACTGATCATAGACAAAACACAGCAGAAGTTTTTCAAGTATAGTGGTTCTTGCCTATCTTTTCTTCGATATCTTTTATTCGCTAATTAAGTTTCGTATTTCTTTACCTTCGACCCTAAAACTATAGATTGATTTGATGAAAGAACTTAATTAGTACTTGTTACCTACTTTAAGGAGCCTTGTAGGAGATTCTCCTTAAAGTCACTTATTTTACCAAACATACTTTCTCTTTTTAAGTTGCTACTTTATCTTGTGTGACACTGACACCTTCATGAAAGGAGAAAATACTTTTGGTACTAATGTGTCTTAACTACAGGTTTGACCAACAGCAAAACATCCAGTTTATATCATGAAGATTTGGCACATGCATGCATGTGAAGGTCATCTCTAGTTTCTTGCATCAACTAGCTTTGAAATTAATGCAGAGGTCTGAGTGAATGCTCAGTTGAGTTGCTTGACAAAGATGAGGTTCATCAAACCCTTTAATCTGTTCATTATATTATGAGGTTTGGAGTCATGTTTGTTGTAATTACATTTTTAATTTTTGTAAGACAATAATGCAAAATGCTGCAGTGAGATTGTGGTGTCCATGCTTGAGACAAACTGGATTTGAGGTTGTGTTGTAGATGGAACATTTTCTATCTAATAATAACGAGCAAATGTAGTGAACACACATGGAGCATTCTCGGGATGTTGCGCAACATTCATGCTTCTATTCTAAAAACAGGCACATCAAACAAAATTCGAAACGCTTAACCACTTGGCCCTATCTACCGTTGTTAAGTATGCATGAATTACACGTCCCATGCAAATGGTTCTTACCTTGTTACTAGATACTGTCATAAGATCTGTTGGAACCAAAGGAAACCACAAATTCATGCCAACGTGGCATTCATTTATCACAGCCATTCAAAGAAAGGAGCCCCCAGACCCTATCTGCCACGTGTCAGAATCCCATAAAAACTGGCAGATTTCATTGGATTAGATTTTTATCATCCCCTGAACCAATCATAAATACCCACATCACCAACACATCCTCCACTCTTCCTAATATTAAGCTCGCTCACTCACTCCCTCACTCCACCACCAACCATGGCTCTTGTCAAGCCCATCTCCAAATTCACCACCTCCACCGCCACCGCCCCCAAATTGGGGTCCCGGCGGACATGCCGGTTCTCCACCGTCAAAATGTCGGCCACCGCCCAGCCGACGGCCCCGAAGCCGCCGGCGAAGAAGAAGGCGCCCAAGGCGGTGATCAAGGAGACCCTCCTGACGCCGAGGTTCTACACCACCGACTTCGACGAGATGGAGACCCTTTTCAACACGGAGATCAACAAGAACCTGAACGAGGCCGAGTTCGAGGCTCTGCTCCAAGAATTCAAGACCGACTACAACCAGACCCATTTCGTCAGGAACAAGGAGTTCAAAGAAGCCGCCGACCAGATGCAAGGCCCGCTCCGCCAAATCTTCATCGAGTTCTTGGAGAGGTCCTGCACTGCCGAATTCTCCGGCTTCCTCCTATACAAAGAGCTCGGAAGGAGGCTCAAGGTACTTAAAACTCGCTATGAATTTCAGTTACAAAATGTAATTTGATTCGGAAGCTTGACATAATGATTTTTTGTTAATGGTTAAATCGTCACAAATGGTTGTAACAGAAATTTGGGTGTATATATATTTGCAGAAAACCAATCCAGTTGTTGCTGAGATTTTCTCGCTCATGTCGAGGGACGAAGCTAGGCACGCTGGTTTCTTGAACAAGGGTTTGTCTGATTTCAATTACGCATTGGATTTGGGGTTCTTGACCAAGGCCAGGAAGTACACTTTCTTCAAGCCCAAGTTCATTTTCTATGCCACGTATTTGTCTGAGAAGATCGGGTACTGGCGATACATCACCATTTACAGGCACCTCAAGGCCAATCCTGAGTACCAACCTTACCCCATTTTCAAGTACTTTGAGAACTGGTGCCAGGATGAGAACAGACATGGCGATTTCTTCTCGGCTCTGATGAAGGCACAGCCTCAGTTTCTAAATGACTGGAAAGCCAAGCTGTGGTCAAGGTTCTTCTGTCTTTCGGTAATTATCCATCTGTGTTAAAACCAGTGGCGGAGCCAGGGTGGGCCTTATTAGGCAAGGGCCCACCCTATCATTATATATATATATATA
>JAYMTH010004115.1:0-10152 GCA_036897465.1 Pelargonium australe | reverse complement strand
CTTCATAAGGGCCCGACGAAAGAAATGAATCTTATTTCAACTGGGTGGATGGCATCTCGACTTATTAATTGCAAAGGATTTGTGCAATACGATAGATTTATATATCCTACGATGCCCTTGTACCCACCGTCCAATCCCGGACAAATATATGGTTTCGAATTTCGTATTGTTAAGGTACGTACCTAATTAAGTTAAATCTATAGTTTGTTTTACCTACATAAATATATATACTGATCGTAATAATGAAGGGTGGTGATCAGAGATACGTACCAGTAGGGTACTGGCCCCATGAAATGTTCCCATATATGAGAGCCGGAGCTACCATGTTGGCCTGGGGTGGTTTAACCATCGCCGGAGCTGATGGACTCAGTCCTCCGATGGGTAGCAGCCAGTATCCGAGAAGCGATTACAACCGGGATAGCTCTTTCCTGAGGTTAATGTACGTAGACAGTCAATTTAACTTCCAAAGTCCATCCATCACCCAGACAGAATTTTTTGGAGGTAGCTCAGGCTGCTATGGTGTGAAAAATGATGGTTATGTCCTGAATCAATTAGGCTACTCTTTCCTCTATGGTGGTCCAGGGGGTGATTGTGGGGTTTAATTACATTGTCTACTTCCATATTTGAACTAATAAAACATGTATTGTTATGTAAAATTTTCAGAATATTCTGATGATTTCTCCACAAACTGAAACAAGACAAGCCTCTGTTTATATATTATATATATCACAAAATAAAAGGGCTCGGCTCTGGCTCTGTTTATATAATATCTAGTACAGTAAGAAAGATGAAACCAGTCCAGTCCTCTGAAACAGTCTCAACATGAATTGTTCATGATCCTCCTGGCTGGTTATGCATCTAAATTAAAGCTTAGGCTAGACTATATTTACACTGTATTTATATGATGAGGCGCTGACCGAAAAGGGACAGGTAAGTCCTCCCGCCGTGCCCCTGAATTCGATCAGGCAAAGGCTGATATGGAGCTTGTTCATTGTCACTGCCTTTGTCTTTGCTCTTGTTTTGTATCACTATGTTGGCATGCTGCTCTGCATTAGCATTGCCATTGCCCGAAGTCCCAGAAAACACGGCCATGACTCTATTTGTTGCCAATTCGGGACTTGATGGAAGCACCGCATCTCTAGCAGATTCCTCTGTTTCATCACATAACGAAAGCTCCAGATTTGGTATTGGCTTATCCTTCCCTTCCGCAGCCACTACTCGCCGATCTGTAGTAGTCTTTACCTCCATGTTGCTCTCCACAGCATTTCCAGAATATATATAACTGGCAAGGTTAGGATCAATCCCTATGCTACAAGCTCCAATTCGTTTTTGATCCTTAATGGGAAAACTAGGATCAATACCATTTATCCTGAACATAGCTTCATCAGCTGTATAGTTACTCCCTCCAGGACTTCCAGACATCCCATTCGACCAATCCTCCATCCTCTTGGGTTCTTCTTCTTCTTCTTCTTCTTCTTCACAACAGGAGTTAAGATCAATTTCTGGTCTCTGTCAAAAGAACAAAGAAATATTGAGTATAGTTTTATGGAACAACAGCCATTCAAATGTTGGTCTTCTAATACACTTTAATGTACTGCATCAAAGAGAAAATCTAAAATAATATCACTTAATTGACATAATATAATCATGCCAGAGGTCAGAGAGATTAAGTCCACTTAGTGATCAATATGCTACATCCAGTTCAAATAAGCTCTTCGAATGTACAGTGTAAGTGGAAAAGAATTTATAGTTAAAACCTTCAAATTTTCTATTTAGTCAATTTAAAATGAATCGGGTTGTAAAATGCAACCCCGTGTTCTATTTATGTCAACATAGATTTTTCAAGAATACAAGCCAAGTTTAGAGAAGAATATGCAATGCAAAATAATAAATTTAAGAAACCAAAAGGAGATGTTTACCAGTATAGTTTTGGAGGGTAGCACATTTCCTGAAAACAACTCATGTTGAGATGAAGTGTCAACACATGGCTGTTGAGTAGAAGTGGCTTGTGAGCCAAAAATCTTCTGCTCAGTAGTTACTTGAGGTTCACAAATTGGGAACGCACTGCCAGATGAAACAGGTGCCAATCGTAGAGAGCTGATGGCGTTTGATGTTTGTTGTGCATTGTCAGATACGGTTAACGTAGATACACTATCACCTGACTGACCGGAAGATACTACAGGATTTAACACCTCTTTGTTTGGGCTAGCTGTATCAAAAATAGGAATACACATTTTCTCCGGAGAATTGAGCATGCTTTCTGAGTTAAGAGTGGATGTCTTCTTCTCAAATTTTGGTAGGCATTCCAAGTTAGAAGCATAGTTCTCAGGGGACACCAAATTCAAACTAGGATCAGAAATCATCTCCTGGGAAGTTGGAGTATGTTCTGAGTTGGGAATGGACATCTTTCCCAAACTTGGCATGGCTTCTGAGTTAGGAATGGGTGCCTTCACCTGAAAGTTTGGCATGCATTCTGATCTCCTCACTCTAAACACACCCCACAGAAACAACAATTTATTCCAATCTGCAGTCAACAAATAGGTCAATGGAAAATTGGAGTATCAGTGTATGTTAATTGTAATCGAGTAAACAAGGCTATTGAAATATGAAAACAACCACGGTCCACTCTTACGCTGAGATTCTTGAGGAAGTAGATTCGATGGGAATATTAATAATTCGATTCCATCTAAATTTCCTCTGAGAGCAAGATCATTCTCTGTCATGCATTGCAACAAGCTCCTGTAGTTTTTTTCGTAGCTGCACAGAAAGCATAAGAAACTAATCAGTCAATTGACGTTAAAAGAAAAAAAAATTACATAAGGAACAAGGAAATGCTGATTAACACCTTTCAATATCTTTCGCGAAAAAGTAGAGAGCTATGTTATTTTCTGTCGCAGGGTTCTCAAGGAACTGGGTTGGCCAAGTGCTCAAGCGAGGAACTTCTTCCAATACTATCTTGAGAGGAAGTCTGTCTACTACTTCAAGAGCTTTTGGGGATGCATAAGTTGACAAGTGCGCCTGAATCCCGTCATAAGAGCTTGCAAGCATTTCACTTCTCTGCAATTCAAATCCTCCTCTGCAAATATATTTTTATATTATTAGTAAATAAATTAAAAAGTTAGGAAAATGTATCATTAGTTAATCTTTAGCAAGATTTGTCAGACAATACAAAAAGACCTACCTCCATATGTAATTAGGCTCTGGAACAGCAACGCTATATGGAATAACATCTGAAACAATTTTAGGCAACACTGTCTGACGTCTTCCATCTGCTGGAAAATTGGCATTTGTCTTATTTGTTGGTTTAGCAAGTACTGCTGCTTCTGTGGAGTGCTCAACATTCTGCCCCACAACATCTGCAACTAGTTCATTACCCTTATTTGGGTATCTTGAGCTTGTATGAGCAAGATGGCTCCTTCGATTTGGGGATCCATTAGAATCTTTGGAACAATTGGAAGTTCTCATATCACGAGAAATACTAGCAACATTGGATCCTAGTTTTCTATCAGATGTTAATGGAGCAAGACCAGAGGCAGGAACTGACAAATTAGCTGGGCGTTCATATAATTTAGATGTCTGTTCACTTTGAGAAGAACACCACTCTTTAGAACGTCTTAATTTCTTAACATCCACCGAACAAGAAACATTAGAAGAGAGCCTTTTAACCTTTGTATGGCGAAAATCAAAGTGATCAGAGCTGGCATTATTAAATGACTTGGATTTATGCATCACCCTGGGATTTCCCGCATTCCTACTGTCTCCAGAAGCAGCATGCTTAGCAGTTTTTTGCTTGTCAGGCACACCTTGCACTGGCAATTGAACTCCCACTTTTGAGTCTACAATGTTGAATGATTTTGACTTGTACAAATGACCTGGAAAGCCAAGAGAATTTCAATATAATGAAGTTAAATCATATAATGAACAGCTAAAGGCTTCTGGTTCAATGCTATGGGGAAAAATACCTTTAGAAATTTGAGGTTTTGATTCGATCTTATGCAATTTGTGGAAGTTTGTATTTTCTGAAACCTTCGTAGAAGTGTGGTCATTGAGAGAAGTTATTTCACATGCACTATTTGCTTTTCCTTTCTCCAAATTCTTAGATGACGAATTCTGGCGTAGCAGAATTGCTTTAGAAGGCTTGAAGACTTTCGAAGAGTGATCATTTGGAGAATTTTTTTCGCTGGTAATTTTTGTTTTTCCCTTATCCAAACTCCTGCTTGAAGATCCCTGCTGGAGTACAGTTGCATGGCAGGGCCTGGACAGGTTAGATGATCCAATAGTAGTCTCTAAAGCTCTTCTTTTTGTCATTGAGGTACCTTCCAAATTGATTCCAGGTCTCTTGGCAGAACAGTGAAAAGTAGAACCTAGTTTGCTGGTTATGCCTTTTTCAACAGTTGAATGCTTAACATCCCATGGCAAAAGTCTAATAACTTTTGAGGCACTAGAACCTTCGCAGTTGTGCCTCATTTTTTTCAAGGATAGCTTTCTTGAAAGTCTAGATGCTTTATCAAACTTGGCTTGATTTTGGTATTCTTTTTCTTGCTTGAGTGTGCAAACTTCGCATATCCAATAACCTTCAGGAACTTTGTCCAGCTTCATGCGCATACAGTAACTGATAGATTATAAAGTAAAAATATTAGCACCCATCCCTCTGCAGAAAATAAAAAGGTATAAATTATTTCTTATGACTTACGTGTGCTCGGCCCCATCACTACACTTGCTACAAACAGCAAGTCTGTGCCTCTGACCTTCATCTCCACAAATATCACAAATTTTAACCTGTTTATCAGTGGCAACAGGAAAACAATTGTACATTAGTATTCAAGACACAAAAATATAGCTGATAAAAAAACACAAATATATAGCCGATAAAAAGACACAAATATATAAAGATCATACAGAGGATAACTTTTTTATCTGAATATCAAATAGACAAGGGGCCTGCAAGCAGTATTTCAAATAGAGGGGGAAAAAGAAGACACAATTTGACAAATTTAAGCAATGATATGCTTGTATATTGAAAATGAGCAAAAGGTAGCACATAGACTGCACAATGCAAGAACCCCAGCATTCAAGCTCATGTCAACATAATAATAATTTACTACAGCTGGGTTCTGAATAAATCACCAACATATCTCTGCTTTAGTAGGACATCTGCATTTTAACTCACGACATAGTATACTATAGCCTTCAAAAAAATGGAAACAGCAAAGCATATATCTGAAACATTTGCTAGCTATAAATCACAGAGTTACACTGCATCACCTAAGCAATAATGATAGAACAAGCAGCAACATAGTAGCAATTCATGTACAAGTGGTTCCTCAGTTATGATGCCTCCACTATTCTGGTCCTTAGTTATTACTAATTAGGCATTTTATCTGCTAGCTTTCTCCAAATGAGCAGATAGCAAAAATAATACCTGGTTTATATACAAAAAATTGTTTTCCAGTTATGTGAAAATGATCTGAAGGTATTGTTAGTTTCATTTTACCAATCCTGAAAACATTTTTGGCAACAAAAACAAACAATATTCTAGAATTATTTTGTTCTTTCGGGAGAAAAAAGCGAAAAGAACATCTTAAAGACTTCCATCCACAAATGGTTTTCCTCTAAAAGAAACACAGTGCATTTTATGCTTCTGCTTCTTCTTCTTTTTCTCTTTTACACTGGAAGTGAAAAACTAAGAAATTATGGCCAACTAAATGCATAATGAATCTCACGTTGAGATTTCAACAGATCATCGTGGATGACCTATTCATAGGATGGAATCGTTTAAATGTTGGAGGTACAATCATAGAAGAGTAAAAATGTAAAATCATTTAATGGAAATTGACAAAAATGTTGTTCGAAAAACTATATCATAACAGGTTGTCAATCTTGAACTGCCACATTTGTTACCATAAACTTCTGCAGAAAACATAAAAATAAAAATTGGACCAATAAAACCTAGAGGGCATCCAAACTGCCCCTCTGAGTTATTATTAAACTAACAATTCTGCTTCAAGAATGCGAGCAAGGGAACTACACTCAGCCAGACAACGAAAATTTGTAGCATTGTATATTAAGAAGAAAAAGAGACTTACATCGACTTCCAGGTCCATTGATATATTCTTATCTATGTCTGGCTGAGACGGAAGAAGATATTCTTGTGTTTTAGGTTCCTCAACTATGACAGAAGAATTCCCAAGCTGTACCTTTGAGATGTTCATAGCTTCAGCAGATGATTCCCTGTTCTCCATTGCAGCAGAAGGTTCCAATGATTCAGAATGGTTATGAGCAGCATGTATCTGACCACCAACCCCAACCACTGCCCCTCTTGTCAATGTTGATTCTACTTGCTCTTCAGAACACTCAGACGGTTCTCCCTGCGAACGAAGAGAGCACTTTAGTTTTGAATCCCAGATGCAAATTGAGGGAACTTATAGCCGCACCCCTTTAACTACCTGCCAATTAATACCGATCTCCCAAACTTTACTTCAGACAACCTGAGTCCTGAACATTTAAATTGATTCTGATAGACACATTAGGTAATGCATCCCAAATTTGATTCATTCAACTCATTACAGAAAGAGCTTAGATACCAAAATCTTAACAAAAATATCCAAAATTGAACCGAAATCACCGCAAGTAACTGTTAGTCTCGGTTACAATGTTTGAGGGTCTATTTGTCCAAATTAAAAGTTTGGGAGCAATCTCAATCAGTGGGCTAGTTCAATGGGCACAGTTTTTTATGATAAATAAATTATTTACCAAACACAGAAAATGAATGCAGTAAGGAAGAATATAATGCCTACCTTCGGTAAGGTAGCACCAGGAAAATTTTCTGGCACTTCCAATTTCTTTGAAACATCTGCAGAACTCTGTGAAGATCCTTTAAATCCAAAAGGCCTCCTATGATGATCGACTTCCACTTCATCAAAGTGACTACCAACCAGACAACATGATTGAATATTGATATCCTTTATATCTGCAGGAAAGCTATTGACTGAAGCTGAACTACAGGATATGTTCTTCCTATTGGCATCGCTGTTATGGTCACCAAGGATCACATCTGTCCCATCTGCTCTACTGATGCATGAGATGTTATCTCCAAGCAATTCCAACTCTCTCTGCTTTTTGTTGCTTTCAAAAATTGGCGGATTTGAGAAGTTGTGATTTCCTGCAATAGCCTGACCAGAGTTTATCTTAATATGCATCTCATTGACTTCAGACATATCAGAGGCCCTCGGAACTGTTTTACTCTCTGCATTTTCAGAGAATGAATTATGACTTGAACATGAGCTGAGGAGGTTACTAGTGTCACTGCATGTATGGTGTTTATCATTGAACATACTACTCTTAGATTGATATAACACACTAGCATCATCAAAAGTGTGCCGACTAGCATCCTTTACAGCAAAGGCTTCATCTGTAATACCACCTTTTGTTCCCACTAATGATGCTACTTGGCTGAAATGCATACAACAAGAGCATGGGACTGTGCACACATTGCGTGTCGCAGATTCTTCACTTTCATTGCATTTACCACTTGGAAAATGCTTACCGATTTCTCCTTCAGTGCTAGAAAACCCCTGATGAGGAAGCCATAAATTGTTACACACATACAATATATATATATAGACACACACACACACATATATATAAGAAATTTTGAACTTTCTAAGGAAATATGGAGCATGGTGCAAAAGAGGAAAATGATTTAGAAACAGCAATGAGAAGAAGGATTTATCTCATCAGTTCTAAAATTTGAGAGAAAACTAAAAACATTGTAAGAGGACAAAACAAAGATTATATCAACAATTATTATCAATTTAAGGATGTAAGATCATATGAACCATACACACACACACACACACATACACACACACACATATGCATGAGAAATATCAACAGGTATCAAAGATGTTATATGGTATCTTATTCACTTAAAAGCTTCATAGGGAATACAAGTTGCAACCTCATACCCTGCAGTTGACCATATTAATTGCTTGGGGAAAAGAAAATATAAATGCATGCATCCCAACCCAGTGTGTATACGCAATAGCACGGTGACTATTTATATTTTGAATAGTCCAAATGTTACTGTTTGAAATACAACAAACAGAGAAAGTACAGTATGACCAATAAATTCACAATATCCAATTATTAATATAATTCCATATGGGTAGCCTCAGCAAATATGAGTATACATTGTATATTGAACCAAAGGGGGAGTTACTTATACAATATCTATCACAGAACAATTGAACATAAAATATCTAAGCCGGTTGTTCTTCTCACAGAATAGCTTAACCAGATAATTACAATTACATTAAAGTTATGATCACAAATGCGTTACAAATACTGGATGACGGTACATGGAAAGTGAGAACAAGCACATCGCAGAAAAACCGATCTCACAGCTAAATGCTAATAATATAGCCGTTGCAAAACTATCTGTTGACTCAATTTATCATTCGGGTCCAAATTGACTGAGGGAAAAAGAAAAAGAGCTAACCAACAAAACTGACAACTCGTATATCACAAGATTATCACCAGGAATCTTAAATAACCAAGAACTGTAGCACATTATTCAGTCAGTGGTAAACGTGTGTTTCTTCATTGATTTCTATTTCCAAATCAAATTAAGAAATGTATGAAAACAATCCAAGACATATCATCATACCAAATAGCAATGCCCTACCATATTCATTTGATCACTGCCTTCTGTTTCCTCCATAGGCCCTCGAAAGCTACAATTCCCTTGAAGTACTGTTGTGCTCTGAAAATGTTTTAGAACTCCAACTGATTAATTTATCTGAAAGCATCAAGCTTTGATAAATGAAATACACCACAAAAGCTACATACTGAGAAAACCGTGTAAACCTATTGCTACCTATCCCCAAAGAGTACTCAAAAGATATGTGATCAGATGCAGGAAACAAATGTAAATAAAATGCAGCAAATTCAATTAGTCAGTAAGATTGCTGGCTAAGATTACACAGAAAGAAAATTAATTTTCCCTAGCATAATACCTCTTATCAAAATTGAATATAAACACTGATTAGCTTAATCAAGCTCATTGCTTTGATAAACCAAAGCAACGATAAAAATCATGAATCCAGATTTACAAAAAGTTAACCCAGCTACCAAACAGAAAGTTATTGGATTCATCCTCACACATCATTGATCCAGACTGTCAGAAAACCAACCCGAAACCAGTCAAAGAATCATTCAAGAGCTTATTAACAATACCAAAACCCAGAATAAACAAAACAAAACAATAATATTAAACAAATAAAGCAAACAACACTCTTCCTTCACGTGGAAGACAAAAACAAAACCAAAAAAAAAAAAAAAAAAAAATAAGAAAAAAGAAAAGGGAGGGCCCCCACTCCCCAAGTCATTGACAAGCAAAGATCATTAAGCAAAACAAAACCAGAATTACCCACAAAGCAATCACAATTAAACAACCCAAAAACCAGCATCCACCACACCAGTAAATGCAAATCAACCCCCCAATTAAACCCAGAAAACCCAAATTACAGAAGCACTTGCCTGGGGCAGCTCAACCTGAGCAGTAACAGCATAGAGCTCCTTCAAAGTCCTGAACTTTTTGAGTCTCCTCATATTAGCCCCCAATCCCATTTTCACAAAAACTCCATTCACAGACTCCAAAATGAAAATTGAAAAACCCACACACAGAGCTCTCAATCTGTATTATAATTTATAATCCTCAGGCTCACACCAAAAACAACTCACCAAGCAGCACACAGTGAGTTTCTTTCCTTGTATATATATGTCCTCCTCTGCCAATTTTTTTTTTAATTTTTTATTCCGTTCAGATTTTTTTATGTGAAGCGGCAATTCCCTGTGTTTATTTAACAACTGTTCGACCCGGCCGTACTGCCGATTCCTTCTGATCGCACGATTGCCTCCATGTGATCTTCGGTATGCAGATCGGACGGTGATCCATCAAGGAGGGTGTACGGTCCGGATGGGTGGAAGAATTGACACACGAGACAGGCGTGCCACAATGATCCGCTGTGCGCGCGTTCATGAAAGCTCGTCAATTAGGGAGGAGCCACGTCTGTGATGCAAACACGTGGAGGGTGGTGATTGAGGGACTGAAGAAGTATCAGATTTAGGGACGTCACGCGTTGGACCTCG
>JAYMTH010004114.1:0-10152 GCA_036897465.1 Pelargonium australe | reverse complement strand
ACTAATCCCCAAAAAAAAAAAAAAAAAAAACAAATTTTGATTGGCTACTGCTTATCTGCGGTTCAGACCGCGAAACACAGGATCTCTGTAGCAGCACCCACACTACAGTACCCAGTCTATCCCGGTGCTCTCTCTCTCTCTATAACCATAAGTCAAGCTCTCCTACACTGCTCCTTCCTCGCCGGACTACCACCGTCAACGGCCTCGCCTCCGCGCCGTCACCTCCTCTTTCCGGTAACCCAGCTCTCTCAAGCTTCCTTCGCATTCGGTTACTACGCGACCCCCTCTCCGTTTTCCGGCGCCGGAGACTGGCCGGGCACCTCACCGGAGAACCGCCTCCAGTTATCAGCTTCTTTCAATTTGGTATTCGGCGTAATTTATTGGATTAGGCATTTTCATGCTTAAAGTTGCTATTTTTATCCAATTGTGATCAATTGGAGATTGAGTATTGCTAATTTTGCTTTGCATGTTCATAATCACATGTTCCAATGATTTTTCTCATTTTTTGTTATAGTTTTGTTTGAAATTTAGTTTATTTTGCCAAAATTTAGTTTTCCCCAAAATTTGTGTTGTGAACTGAAAAAATTAATATGTTTGTTTATCTAGATTGTTATGTGAAATGCATGTTATGTGTGTAGAGTTTGTGTTGAATATCATGAGAGAGCTGCTAAAACAAGTTATGTGAGCTGAACTTGTCCAATTCAAGCTCATGAAGGCGAATTCACAAGCACTTATACCGAGTCTCTTTCTCAAACCCAACCAATGAACAGAAAGTTGAGACTGATCCAAAAGTTATTCTTGTGTATCCTTTAAGTTTAGCATTGCTACATAATCCAAGAGCCAACTCAGTGTCTTATAATCTATGAATCTAAGTAGGAACTTCTTTTTATTTTGATGCCTAACCGGACGACTAAACATATTTGATGGTTATGCTTACAAAGCTATAAGTACAATCAAGCTGAGCCCAGCATCACTCAGTTATGAGGCTATTTGCTGAGTCTCACCAAAAATTACAACTCAACATCATTATCCAAGGTGTTTGACCAATTCAATTGCATGACTTTAGTTTGATTGTAATCTTTGATCCAACTTACTAACCTTTAAGGAATTACAATTATAATAGAAGAATTAAACAGCATTTGGCTTAAAAAAAGGCATATATTTTCATTGAATTGAATCATTAAACTTAGTATGTCATTAGCATCCTGTCACGAGTTGAATTATAGACTTCTCAGTTACAGGTATGTCACATGGTTATAGAAGTTTAAATAAGATCACAATTTAAACTGTATAAGAGCATCATTAGAGCTCTCTTGAATGTTAGGGTGGTTATCAGTTATCATGGTGGCCTGGGACATGACTAGTTCATTGTTCCTTTATTATTCGCTAGCTGGAGAGGTAGAAGGATACTCTTCATGATGGGAAAGTGCAGAGATGATCAAAATTTATAGTTTCTTACAAGGAAATCAACAGAGAAGTGTGCTTTATTAGGACTAGTTGAATTCTAAGAAAGTGTCGTGAAATAATAGTTTGCCTTTGGATAAATGTTAGTTTGGCAAATTTATAGAGTTTTGTGTTGTAAACGAGTAGTGATGGCTGTGAGTATCTTAAATTTTGTGACAATGACAAATCTTTGAATGATAATGTATGACTCGATTCTTTATTGCTTGTTTAGCCTATTCTTATGGACTACAAATGGAGTGGTTGCGTTCTGGAAATAATTGTTCCTTTTTTTCCTCCAGAAATTGATCAGATACAGATGACAAACAATACCTGTTTGGATAATGGCTGTTGATGCTTGTATCAAACAAGTGATGTCAGGTAGGCTTGACGACAACGATGATAAGCCTTTAGCTTTCAGAAGAATGGCAGCATCCAAGCAAACTCAGTCTAACCTGGAAATTAAGAAACCATCATCTCATGAAGGGCAATCAGGGAGGCAAGTTTCTAAGAGAGAGATGTCGAGTAGGCTTGACGACGATGACGATGAGCCATTAGTTTTCAGAAGAATGGCATCGTCCAAGCAAAATCATTCGAACTCAGAAATTAATAAATCTTCATCTCAGAGGCAGGATGGAGAGTCAGGGAGGCATGCTTCTAAGCTAGAGATGCCGTGTAGGCTTGACAACGATATCAACGATGAACCTTTAGCTTTCAGAAGAATGGCAGCATCCAAGCAAACTCAGTCTAACCCGGAAATTAAGAAACCATCATCTCAGAGGCATGACGGGCAATCAGGGAGGCAGATTTCTAAAATATGTTCTCGCAATGGTCAAAGCCCTAGTGCTCTGAAGGACAGTAATACCGTCCCATCTGCCAAGGCATCACCCATCAGATCACCTGTAGTGAGCCCAAAAGCATCAACTCCATCCATGATGACATCATCAGTGAGATCATCGGTAGTCAATTCTAAAGCATCAGTGTCATTAGATAACCAATCAAAACAAAATATGTCTACTGCTGTGCAGGAGGAAAGCCATTCGATTAAACAGTCAAATAGTGATGATGAGGACTCTGAAGATGATAAACCCCTCAGTGCTAGAATTAAGGGGAATTCTAACCATGCCAACACAGGGCTCAGGTCACCTACTTCTCATCAGTTGCCATTGTCGAAACCAAAGATCAGTCCCAAAGATAGCCCTGAAGATTCAGATGATGAAAAGCCTTTGTCTTCAAGATTCCCATTCAAGTCCAGTGCAGGGACATCAGGTAATAAGCCTTTAAGTTACGATGAAAAGAAACCACTAGCATCCAAATTGCATCAAAATGGTTCGACTGTAAGAGACAGTCAAGGAAAAATTTCCACAGCACCAAGTAAGAGACCTCTAGATAAGGCAGATTATTCAAATCAGTTAGTTAAGAAGCAAAGGGTTCTGGATTCATCAGAATCAGCCAAAGTTAAGCGAGTCTCAGTCAAAGCAGAGGCAAAGGAAAAAGCAGATGACGATGACGAGGACGATATTCCTATTGCCCAGAGAATGAACAAGTCAGTCAAGTCAGATTATAAAGTATCGTCAACTAAACCAAAAGTAAAAAAAGTTATTTCCTTCAAGAAAACCTCCAAAAAGAACATAAAAAGCCTGAGGAATTTAAAATACTCCAAGTCTACAAAATTTTCGCCAAGTTCTGGTGATGGACAGAGAAAATGGACTACTTTGGTGCATAATGGTGTCATTTTCCCACCTCCATACAATCCTCATGGAATCAAGATGCTTTATAATGGAAAGCCTGCTGATTTGACTCCTGAAAAGGAAGAAGTGAGTCTCTCTCACTTGATATTGCTTTTAGTAGAAACCTTAATCTCTTTCTTCTTAGTTTCTGCTTAACGTTTGAGTTACCTAATTTTCTATTGTAGGTCGCAACAATGTTTGCAGTGATGAAAGATACAGATTACATGCAGAAAGATAAATTCAAAGAGAACTTCTGGAATGATTGGCGTAAAATACTTGGGAAAAACCATGTAATTCAGAGTTTGGAGGGTTGCGATTTCACCCCAATATATGATTGGTATGAGTCAGAAAAAGAGAAGAAGAAACAAATGAGTTCAGAGGTGAGCCATAACTTGGTTTGATTATGTTTGGTGTAATTATTTTCTTTTGTTAATTGGTTTTGCACAATGATCTCTGCATGTTCTTGACTATTTATATTTGAAGTTTTACTGTCAAATATTTAACAATATTTTTTGGTTGGTTCCTACAAGTTCTATTTATTGGAATTTTCCAGTTTGTTTCTAAAAGTTTCTTGTGGTCTTTATTGATATTAGTAAGTAATTGTATTTCATGGAACAACCTAGAGTAAATATTACTCCCTCCGTCCCAAAATAAGTGTCATGTTTCCCTTGAGTTTGTTACAACACATGTTCATAAGGTTACAGGAAGAAATGTACATCATTAACTAACTTCTTAATTTTTCTCAAAATAGAAATCAAGACACTCATTTTGGGACAGGAGTATTTTTTTAGAAAAACTTTTGATTGCATAAGTATCATCTCCATGTATGACAAAGAATGGCTTTATACGGAATGGATATAATCTGTTTTCAGAATAGATCATTTTACTGTTTGTGTTTGTGTTCATGCAGGAGAAGAAGGCTTTAAAGGAAGAGAAACTGAAGCTAGAGGAGAAGTATATGTGGGCCATTGTTGGCGGTGTTAAAGAGAAGGTTACCTCTAGCTTTGAATCCTTTGATTAGTATGCAATGTTTTGCTGTTTTCTTGGTATCTTGTCTTATTGATTGCATCATGTTAGGTCAACTCATTGGCTGTGCATTTTTTAATCTATGATGCCAAGCGGATAAATTTGTGTATTACTTCAATGGCTCCATTTATTTGTTGCTTTCCTAGATACATGTATAAAGAATTTAATGATGTGAGTATGTGACTGCTTACACTGCTAATGATGTTTCTTTATGGAAAACTCTCTTAGATTAATTTTTGTTGTCT
The DNA here is from genome assembly GCA_036897465.1 of Pelargonium australe. Classification (NCBI taxonomy): domain Eukaryota; kingdom Viridiplantae; phylum Streptophyta; class Magnoliopsida; order Geraniales; family Geraniaceae; genus Pelargonium; species Pelargonium australe. The sequence continues at coordinate 5,711 of JAYMTH010004114.1, read as the reverse complement.
CCATGAGCAACAAAGATTGGCAAAGAAACTATACTTGGTAGCTCTTGTATATATGCTGGAGGAGAAGTAGTATGACCCCTCTGTTGTTGCGTAGATTTTGTTGGTGCCATTTGAGTAGATCTCACTGGTAAAATTAGGATTGCGGTTTTGTTTGATTTATTATTGAGGCATTCTCATTTCAATGGTATTTACCATTATTCACAACTTTTTATTGTTCATTGAATTTCTTACTCTTCAAGTTCACCCAGCTTTTTGTGCTATATATTTCTGTTAACGAGTTGAAGGAGCATGCCTATTTTACCAATAGGTTCAATTTTTTTTTATAATGTTGAACTCGTGTTTTCTGGCTCTCTTTATAAATAAAGTTTCTGATTATGATATCAATCATAGGTTGGAAACTTCAGAGTCGAACCCCCTGGGTTGTTCCGAGGCCGTGGAGAGCATCCAAAGGTTGCATTATTGACATAGAACTTCTAATCTTCAAAATGATCTATTTTAATAAGTGCTCTTTATGAAGTCCTGAAAGTGATATTGCTATCAATTGTTTGTAATTGTTGTATCAGATGGGAAAGGTCAAGAGGCGCATTCGTCCGAGTGACATTACTATCAATATTGGAAAGGATGCTCCAGTTCCGGAATGCCCTATTCCTGGTGAAAGGTATTGTACTTTGCTATCCCTTCAGAAAGGACAATCATTTACAGGGAATTTTCTGTTAAAAGATGTTATCTTTTGTCGGAATATTTTCTGACATGTAACTTTTGGCAGGTGGAAAGAAGTAAGGCATGACAATACTGTTACATGGTTAGCTTTCTGGAATGATCCAATCAATCCCAAGGAATTCAAATATGTGTTCCTTGCAGCAAGCAGTTCTTTGAAGGGGCAAAGTGACAAGGAAAAGTATGAGAAGGCAAGGAAGCTGAAGGTGTGATACATGTTTCTATCTATGGGCATTAAATAATTTTCATTTATATGCTCTGGAACAAAACATATAGCAAGAGCCTTTTATCTGATACTAAATACTTTGCTATTGTGGTTCAGGGGTATATAGAAAACATCCGGGCAGCATACACAAAGAATTTGACAAGCAAAGATATTACGAAGCGGCAGATAGCAGTTGCCACCTACCTTATTGATAAACTAGCCTTAAGAGCTGGCAATGAGAAGGTATAGTGTTGTACATTGATTCAGCCTCATATACTTGACAACTTTCCACCTGTATAGGAAAAGGTATCTAAATATCTTCATATATTTGTGTACCCCTCTACAGGATGATGATGAGGCTGATACTGTTGGTTGCTGCACATTGAAAATAGAAAATGTTACACCACTACCTGACAGCAATAAGTTGGAGGTGTGATGTGTTCAGTTTGTCAACATTTAGACCGTCTGATTTCTTAATCCATAATATGTTGCTAATGTTAACTTATGTACTCCGGTTCTTATAAATTCAGTTTAACTTCCTTGGTAAAGATTCTATAAGATATGAGAATGTTGTCGAAGTTGAGCCGCTTGTGTACAAGGCAATTTTAAAGTTTCAAGCTGGTAAGCAATTGGTTTTTGATGTGTATGCATGTGCATAGTAAGTACTAATAGTGATTGGATCCAATAATTTCTGTTTGCTATTTCCTTCAGGAAAACGAGAGGGTGATGATCTTTTTGACGAGCTGGATACCAGTAAACTGAACGTACATTTGAAGGAACTCATGCCTGGCCTCACGGCAAAAGTTTTCCGTACATATAACGCATCTATCACCCTAGACAATATGGTATAAACAGATGCAATGACTCTATGAACCTTAAACCTTTTTTGTTGTCTTGTATGTGGGGAATAGCATATGTTCCATATATATTTACTTAATTCTCAAGCAACAAGTTTTTGGTATGCGTATGCAATTTTGTTTTTGTTAAAGAAGTTATGTTTGATTAGGTCTTTGGGGTTTTAAAGTAAAATGAGATATAAGGTAGTTCTTTCATTGCAACTAATACAGTTTTTTAGAAGCAAGGGCAACCTATATGTTAATTTGAAGTGTTGAAGGTATTGAGATTTGTTTATTTTGGAATTATAGTTCTATAGATAGTTCGTCGTGTTTCATTGCTCTTTCTGTTTATTGGTGATTTGGAGAGGATGTTTTAGTTGAAAAGTTTAAGATTTTTTTTTCCTGTGCCTGTTTCGTCTACGACAGTTGTTCAGTGAGACAAAGGACGGAGATGTTGCTGACAAAACTGCTGTTTACAATTATGCAAACAAGCAGGTAAATTGCCGTCAAGAAATTCTACTGAGCTTATAATTGTGCCGATTTCCAATTTGTTGTTGATTTCTACAGTGTTTTTGGGTAATTGAAGGTGGCAATAATTTGTAACCATCAACGCAGTATCTCAAAGTCCCATGCTACGCAAATGACAAAGTTGGAGGAGAAGTTAAATGATCTGAAGGTGATAAAGATTAGCAGACACAGAATCATGTGAACCTCACATATAATCTCTCTCTCTCTCTCTCTCTCTCTCACACACACACACACACACACACACACACACACACACACACACTGCAATATGGTTGTGGTGTTCATGTTAAAGATCTGTTTCTGAACCTTCCATGGCTCGGTTTTTCACTGCAAGTGCTTTTTAAGCTGATTTTGCCATTTTCCTTGTAGACCAATCTGAAAGAACTAAAGATTGATTTGGAACGGGCAAAGAAAGGGAAACCCCCATTGAAGGGGGCCTATGGAAAGCCAAAGAAGAACCTGAACCCCGAAGCGTAAATAAATTTGTGCCATTGTTCACACCTGTTATACATTTTCTGGCAATTCATTGTGTGAGATTGTGATACTTGAATTCACCATTTGCAGGTTGGAGAAGAAGCTGGCTCAAATCAATGTCAAGATTGAGAAGACAGAACGTGACATGAAGACAAAAGAAGACCTTAAGACCGTAGCATTGGGCACATCAAAGATCAACTACCTTGACCCTAGAATCACAGTTGCATGGTGCAAGCGACACGAAGTACCTATTGAGAAGGTGAAGCACTTCTATAGTTACTTCTTATATAGTTATATTAGTTCACGTACGATATTTCTGGGTTCGAGGCAATTCTTAAATATACAGATTGCTAATATCTTTCCCAATTATGCAGATGTTTAATAAATCCCTTTTGGCGAAGTTTGCTTGGGCAATGGATGTGGAACCCGATTTCAGATTCTGATGCGAAAAAGTATGGCCTCACCCCCTATCCTCTTCCCCCTCCCTACATGAAAAAAAAAAAAAAACAAAAAAAAAAAAAAAAAAAAAAACTTTAGAGATGCACAATTTTACCCTATTCCAGCGGAAATTCATGTTGTATGTATGTTCGTCTATCTAATCTATAGTTGAGTTGGCTCCATCTTCGTTTCTTTTTCTTCTGTCTATTTGCAAATTGTTCTCAGGAACTTATAAAATGACTGCATACTAACAGTTAAAATTGTCACAATTGTAGATTTGAATTTTATGGAGATCTTAACTTATAGAAATCATTTAGTTTCTGTAAGAGTTGAGTTCTTAAACATTTATATACACAACTCTTTGTGGTTCTATTTCAATTATTGACACCTTTGAAACATTATGGATACGCTGCTCATTTATGTTTTGGTTCGACACTACAAACCTTTTGAAAATGATATTGATACACTGTTTATTTATGTTTTGGTTTGACACTACAACCATAAGTTTCATAAGCAGTACTTATCGATCGTAGTGGAAAATGTTAAATGTCTCAAATGTTTTACTTTACTTTGTGCATAAAATGACTGGCAGTGCATGTTTTAAATGCCACACCATCTATTTATAGACTTGTTAAAATGTTTCATTAGTCTATTTGTACACTTAACATATGTCTTAATACTTGACACATCATTTTGTACATAGTAAAACTTTTGAGATGAACATCATTACTTGTAAAGCAAAAGTTTAAACAAGATTGAATCCATATATTAAACCAAGCTTTCAAAATTCAAACTTGAAAGTGATCCATCATGGAAGTGAGAATCTGCCAGCAAAAGACCATAATGTGGTCCTCAAATTTTGGTAAATTCAATTCCAATGGTCAATTGCAAAAGCAAATTCAAATAAAACTGGCCATGATGGCCAATGATTACTCAAACACTAGTTCAAAATTATGCACTATTGTTAAATCATCTCAACATCAATAAAGCACAACAAATGCCAACACAAAACAACACTTAAAAAAGGAATGGTAAATTGGTAATGATAAGTTTATGCAAATGAAGCAACTCTATAAAGCATAAAGTTACAGAAAAACCTAAAATTGCTCAGACGCAACAAGTGTCTACTTTGTAGGGCTTGCCTGGGAAGGGTTTAGCTCATCCCAAGCTTCAACCCATGTGACCATGGCATCTGCTAGCTTCACGAAGTAGGGATCGACCTTCCCAAGCTTAGCCTTGACCTGGTTGGAGAGTTCAAGGTAGCATTTTTGCACAGTTGTGCAATCCTTTGGAAGCACGGCGGATTGAAAGAATGGGATGATCTCTTCTTGCCAGTAGATACCCTTATATTCCTTTTTGAGGTTCACAAATGGGTTGCTCGCTTTGCTGTGCCATATGTAGGGTAGTCCGGTCTTCACTCCCCATCCCATATGGTCGCAAATGACCTAACAAGTTAACGGTATATGAACATAAGTTCTTGCATACTAATAGAACGTAAGTGGGAAAATTGCAGATAAATACTAAATACTTGGCTCCATTTGCATATAACTCCCTATACTATTTTTAGAGAGAACCAACTCCCTCTACATTTTATTATACTTTCCCAACAATGTGAAAATGATGGTAGTGGCAAGAGTAAAATGATTATTCTGAAAGAAAAAGTATAGATCATGTGCCATACACATGACATGAGAGAATATTCAGTTAATTAAATTGAAAGTATGAGGAGTCGGTTGTTTCACAAAAATATATAGGGAGCTATATACAAATAAGGCTAAGTACAAGGTAATTATATGTAATTTCTCAGCCAAATTTGAAGCAGAATGCAAACTCAAGTGTAAAAAAAGACCACAAAAATGGCAACAGAATGACAAAATTACCTTCATGCACCAGCCAGCCCACATATCATCATATCGTCCAATAGGTTGACCATCACCCATGAGTCCGAAGTACATTGCAGGTCCAATTAGTTCACGGTTGAATGCAAGATTCATGCCACACATGGGGAATAGAGTTCCCTTTGGTATTGTCATCACAGCATCAACATATCTGTATGATAAATGATAGCTTAGAACAATGAAGAAACAGTAATGAACAAAATCATATTATTTTAGGTGTTTGTATGTTTGCCTGGTGTTTCTCTCACGGGGCTTCACGAGCTGAGTGGGGGCATCGTAGTCAGGGATGTTGAGCCAAAGGCCATGAGAGACAGCGGTGAGGACACCTTCACGGAGGCTGAAGGGGTATCCACGAACAAAGTCTGCGCCTTCTTTGTATGGATCATAAAGAGTGTTGAAGAAATACGGAGTTGATGGAGTAAGGAGGTTCTTTATGTGCTGCTCGAGAGCGTTGATATCTTTGCCAGATGGATCTTTAGCAACCTGCACATATGAATCGAAAACACATATCCTTAAAAACAGTTCTCGTTGTAACATGTAACCTCATAAGATCATATAACTGAGAACAATTCACCAAATAGACCTCACAACATGCAATCTAGAATATTCCCTACA
>JAYMTH010004113.1:0-10153 GCA_036897465.1 Pelargonium australe | reverse complement strand
ATATATACTTTTGTGGGTTGGTCTAATTGTCAACACTCATGGTTATTCAAAAGATGACGCAATAGTATACGTGCAATATAAAAAAAATACAAATCAAGCATGCTCGTTGATTAGATGAGTTGAACAATCGTTCAAGAAAAGTGAAAAGTTATGTTGTTTACACTCATATATAGAAACTTCGTCTCAAGAATGAATGCACGTTTCTTTAATTCTCAAATTTTTTTGGACGTTGACATGATTAATGTTTAAGTGATTTGTGAACGCTCGTTCAAGTTCTATTTGCCTTGAATTCATCTTCACAGATTTGGATGATCTTCTATCAATCTCCATACATGCACAACAATCTCTCACTTGATCAAGACTTGCCAACCAAGCTACAATCTTCACAAAATGTAATTGCCTTCATTCAACTAACTATCAAGGTCAAATAAATTTATGCAAGGCTTCAACCTATCAACCATTACCACCTATTTATCAGATGGGAAAAAAAAAAAAAAAAAAACCATTAACACCTTGAGGGATCTCTTAAAATAAAATTTTAAGTGATCTTTTAATTGAGAACAAGATGAGCAATAAAAAAAATTAACAATCAAACAAGGAAAAATATGATACACAATATATGATGATAAACTATTACCCATGTCTAAAACACACAAATTAGGAAAATGAACTTGACAAATTATTGTATGACGCATGACCGTTTCGTGCGATACAAAAAGACCTGAATTAAGCACGCCCATTCAAATGAGTTGAACGTACGGTCGTTCAAACCGAAACAAATGGAAAAGAACGCAACAATCTCCATAAGGAAATAGCAAGAGGCATTACAAGTTAACTGAATACCTAACTTCACAATAAATTGTAGTCAAAAGAAAGAGGAATAGTAATAAATAACGGTCACATTTTCAAATAAAGTGTGGTTGAACAATGGAATACAGGGCATACTATAAACTTTACAGTAGAGTTTTTGCTTTTTAGCCCTTGTAATTTATTACCACTCATCACATAACCTAACCTGTGTAGTACCAATCCCAACAGTACCAATTTGGTTGGCTACTTATTTTATCTTCTTAGTATCAATTTGTTCAACAAGCTCTTAATTATTATTTAATTAGTTAATTGCTAGGGTTTTCAAGTCCAATACTTGAGATTCCTGAATGATCCCTATTGGTTTACACTGTTTTTAGAGCTTAGAGTAGTAGTTGTAAATTAGTAAATAGTAGTGCACTTGCAAGCCAAATAGAAAATATATATATATTAGCCTTATTTCAGATCCATAATTAATCTATCCTAAACTAGAAACACTTGTTAGCCACTTAATCACAACCTTTTTTTGTACTGTCCTTAAAAAAACCACAACTTTTTGTCCATTCTCTGACAAAAATCTTTTGTCCTGCAGCAAAACACACATGCACAACATTAAAATACTTTGAGATTCAAAAGAAAATCTTCCTATATATTGTTGGCCACAATTTGCTAGAGACAGCGAACCAAGACCTGTTCTTGTAATCGATCCTTCTTCGATCTTTACATGCGAGAGTAGCCTGAAAATGAAGTCCTCGTCGTCGCCGTCGCCGCCAACGAAAGATCATGGAGTTTTCGGAGGGATTAAGGACAAGGTTGTGGAGATATGGGAGAGCTCCAAGAAGCTGGCGAGAGACGATCCGAGACGAATATATCATTGTCTCAAGGTCGGGTTGTCGCTAACTTTGGTGTCGTTGCTCTACTATTTGCAGCCTCTCTATGATAATTTTGGTGACTCTGCAATATGGGCTGTGTTAACTGTTGTGGTTCTCAGCGAATTCACCGTAGGTTAGTGCATGCATGAATCATCATTAATTTGCACATAATTTATTATTAATGCAAATATTATTTGTGTTTAATTAAGTTGCTAAGTAATGTGAGTCCATGACTATGATGACGCATGCAGGTGCAACAATCAGCAAGGGTTTAAACAGAGCTTTTGCGACATCAGTAGCTGGTGGTCTAGGGATTGCAGCAGAAAGATTAGCCTTTCACTTTGGACAAAAAGGAGAGCCCATTGTTCTTGGCTTTCTTGTCTTTGCATTAGGTACTATTAAACTTCAAATCATTAACTATATATAATATAGTACACATTAAAAGTAATTTCCATTGCCCTAGTAACTAATATAATCTCCTATGGAGGTAAAACAATACTTAATATTGTTATTTTGTTGCATATAAAGTTTGTTATTTTGCTACATTTTTTCGGTGGGGCAAGAATGTCTCTTAGTTAGCTTTGCGGGAGCTTGAAGATCAGTGTGACACGTAAATTAATGTTTTAGATGCTATTCTCAACATTTGAGCTCGTATCCTAAGATAAGACAACACGAGCCGACAATCTGGTCAACCTATTAAAATGAATACTACTCCAACTAATGTTATAAACAAATATATTAGTAATTTATTATTTAAACGACTCCTCGCCCACAATTCATTAAGATGTATATGAGTTTTAAATAATGAGGTGTCATATTATTATTGGTTTGACTACGTCTGCTCTAACTCTTTGGCTAATACTACTATTATATTTCTCTTAAGTGCAATGTGATAAAATAGTTTAGAATATACACAAGCATTAATTACTTCCTAGTCAAATGAAAATGGGATGTTAATTAATCCATAATTATACTAACTAATATCAAAATAATGAGATTCTAATTAAAGTTAATTTTATTTTGCAGCTGCAATGTCTACATTTTTCCGGTTCTTCCCATACGTGAAGGCAAGATATGATTATGGGGTTTTGATATTCATATTAACATTCAGTATGGTATCGGTATCAGCATATAGAGCCGAAAATGTAATAGAAATGGCCAAAGATAGGATTGTAACAATTATAATTGGTGGAGCAATTTGCATGGTGGTGTCGTTGTGTGTCTGTCCAGTTTGGGCTGGTGGAGACCTTCACAAGTTGATTTTCATGAACATAGAAAAGCTTGCAATTTGCCTTGAAGGTACACTACCATTTTTCATGTCCATAATTAGATAAAAAAATTTAATTAATATGCATAAATGGTCACGCATTCTCTAATTAACAAATATGCATAAACTTGTTTACAGGATTTGGAGATGAATATTTTGAAAAGGGTTTTACTAAAGATGACAAGAAATTTCTTCAAGGATATAAAAATGTTCTCACTTCAAAATCAAATGAAGATTCCTTGGTGAGTAGTTATTGACATATTAAGAAACTAATCATATTGTTGTTAGTTGTTATTGAACATTTTTTCGTGCACTTAATTAGATGTTCCCTTCTTATTAGGTTTTTAAAGTTGGTTGTGCTATTGGAGTTGGAGTTAACACTAAGATTATTGCAGGCAAACTTTGCGAGATGGGAACCAGGGCATGGTCGTTTCGAACTACGGCATCCATGGAAACAATACTTAAAGATTGGCGCTCTAGCTCGACTGTGCGCCTACAAAATTGACGCTCTTAATTGTTGCGTAACTTCTGATATTCAAGTGAGACATATTTTCATTTAATTTAATATTGATTAATACATAGAATACGATTACCCTAAAACTCATTAAAAAGAATTTTGTCGATCTTGTAGTTTTTTTTTATGTAAACCCAATTTGGTAACTATTCATGGATGGTTGACCCGAAAATAGGTAAGGAGTAGTGACTAGGGTGGGTAATTCATTATATTCTTCTCCTAGGTTATTAATAATTATTACTATAAGTTTACTAAAACCAATAATATGTTTGACCTAGAGGGAGGTAGCCTCCATTTATTTTGACTTCCTTTTTCTACATTTTTTTTTACATGTATAAAAAATAGTAAATATTAGCTATTAATACTTGCAAGTGTGTAGAATTTGAGATGCTATGGCTACCAACTTGGGTCAAATTCTAGATTAGTTGATTCCAATATTAAATAGATAGAAAGAAAACAAAACAAAACAACCCATTCAAATGGGCATCACATTTCAATGCAAATATAAATTTTGTTTTTTCAAATAGTTGAACCTAAAAAATAAACAAATAATAAAACTGTTTTCCGGTTTATAACATGTGTCATGGGACTTCTAAACGGGTCCGCACACTCGCGATTGACATATTTAAGTCGTTTTACTGCATTCACACTGATCTCATTCGAGATTTGTTCACCGTTAAAACATTCACATTTTTCACTTGCATGTATTAATTATTTAATCTACACTAAATGTACAGGCACCACAAGAAATTCAAGAAAAGTTCCAAGAATCATGCAGAAAGATGAGTTCAGAGTCCGGCAAGGCACTAAAAGCATTAGCCACAGCCATAAAGACAATGACAGACCCATCTTCCTCCACAGCTCCACACTTGGACACCTCCAAAAAAGCCATAGCTGACCTCAAATACTCTCTGAAACATGCTTCGTTGCAAGATGCTGATCTTCTGGCAATGGTTTCAGCTGCCACAGTTGCGTCCATATTAATCGAAATCGTTAAATGTGTCGACGAAATATCAAAGGCGGTCCACGAGCTTTCGGAGATGGCACAATTCAAGACTGTGGAGAAATCGCATATGCTTCACAAAGGAACAGTAAAGCCTGTTTTAGTAGATGGAGACGATGATGATGATAATGGGCATGTTGTGATTATTGTGCACGAGAATGTACAGAATGTGGACGTGCCAAAGCCTGCCCAAAGAGTGGACATCGTGTAAATATAATTTTGTTTTGTTAATGTACATAGTTTTTTTTAATGGAATTTTATGGTCAAATTGAAGAATTAAATTGTTAACACTAACCTAATCTTACCTGGTCACTAGGGTAAATTATGTACCCCACAAAAAAAAAAAAAAAAAAAAAAAATAACAGTTAATTAGAGTTTGATATATACATGCGGGCTGCGGCAATTAATTATAGGTTGAAATAATGTAGTGCTATGAATTTATTACTTGTATATATGTTAGCTCTTAACCTATTCGATCAAGTCAAAATGAGTTTTAGTTTTGTTTGTACCTGACCTTTCAACTGGCTAGGAAGAGTAATTCGGACATAGGATACAAGTTTGAAAACTCTTGGCTCATGGAGCCTGGTTCAGTCCAATCGATTTGGTATCGGTCGTAATTTTTGTTCTGGTCTTGTCTACGCCCGATCATTTTCCTGTCCGGTCTTCAGTTTAGATTTTCTTTGAATTCGGTTAATATTTCGACCGATGCACACCCCTACGAAGAAATGCTAGCCAAGAATTTTGTATAAAAAATTAAATTAAACTATTAGGAAAATTGTGTTATATTGCATTACTATTATATAAGGGGTGGCCTAAAGTGATGGTAAAATCATATGAGAAAGAGATAATTCTAGCAATTAAGGCAAGGGGAGTAACAATGTCTTCGGTCTTATTATTTCAATGTGAGCTCTTCGAGGTGATTTGTTTTAGTTATAGTTCTGTTGGTTGTTTTTTGAATCAGATGACCCGTGTGTTACATTGGTAATTAGTTTCTTTATCAGACATTGTGGATTGGGTCGGTTTAACTACAAGCCCCAGACATGATTTAGAACCTTTTAATTTCTAGTCGAAGCTTGATTAACAATATTCATGGTTTGTATAAAAAGAAACATTGTTTTAAGGACCCTTTTCCTAATACTAACAATAAAGAAAAGACTACAATAACATATATGCACAAAATAATGAAGTCTAATTTACAAACAAACTCTCTAGCGGCGGTGTGGTGGCCGCGACTTCTTCAGTGGCGGTTAGAGTTTTCGGATAAAAGATGTATGTTTCTCGTATAATTGTTATACCTTAAGTGTATCAAGGGCGGCAGTGATAGTTTCGTTTGTGGAGGTTTGGATTCGGCAAGTGTTGATCAAGGCGTAGACAACAGAAGTTGAGTTCTTGGCTATGGCAAAAATTCAGTCCGGGAAGAATTCGTGGTGGCTCCCGTGATAGGATTAGTTCACAGGCAAGCAGAGACCAATGGAGTCTGGTTCAACGAGCGGTGTTGGTGGGTTTGGTGACCTGGGTTCCAACTGCCTTGAGCCATGGCAATGGTGGGCGGCTTCCTTGGTAAGATCAGGTTGTGGGGTTGTCTCAAGTAGTACGGTTTGAGGAGGAAAAGTCTGGCACGTTCTGTATTGTGGGACAGACTGGGACGGAAGGTCTCGGTTTGAGGCTGGGTAACACCCAACTACGTGAGCAAACTCTCCGTTAAATCCTCTGGGGAGGTCATGGGCTATTTCCATGTTTAGTTTGTTGCTGCTTTGTTTTGTTCTGTCTTCTTTTGGATTGTTTTGGAAGTTAATTAAAGTGGAGAGTTTAAGGTCAAAAATATATATATATAAGTTCGAGTGTCCTTACGCTTATCTACATTAAAATAAATAAGCATCATATTTATTTCAAAATTAACATCTTTTAAATTTGTTACAAAAGATTTAAGAAAAAGTACACTCTAATTGAGTTCTCCTTAATTTTTCTTTCAATAAAAGTATTAACATTCTTTTTTACACGAATGGACCAACATGTAACATTAATTGGATTGTCCACCGGTGACATAATACAACTTTATTGTTTCAAATTAAGAAAAGAGCATTCACTTATTTGTACAAAAATAAACTACATTTCATGCATTATAAATGTAGTTTAGTGTGTCGGCATTCACAATTACATTTTCAGCACTACAAGACTGCAACTTCAATTGTACTACAATGCCATAGGAGCTGTAAGTTCAAAATCATATATCCCAAAATAAATGGGGCAGTAAATCAACAAAAAGGTTGAATGTGAAACAATGGAGTTGTAAAAAATCTCAAAGCAAGTGTTACTTCTCATCCCGAAGCCAACATAAATATGCGAATACGATACCAGTCTACTTAATCATGTCTATCTAAGAACTTCTCTATCAATACTGAGAATGCCGCAAAACCTGCACAACCAACACAAGCTGCTTGTGGACCACCTAGAAAAACACGACATAAATGAGTATAACATAGCCTCGGCAGCAAAAGATACAAAGTTAATGTAAACATAACCATTATTACACTTTCATTACAGTCAAAGTTACAAAAGCTTTCAGGACACGGTAAATTAAAGGTGTGATTCTTTCATACATAATAGAAACACAAAACACGCGCACGTGTGAGAAAGAAAAGACAAACTACTGCTTAAGAAGCAAAGACTAAGGTCATACTTTCATGTCATACTCTTGTAACTGGAATCCATAACCATAACCCATAAGAGGGCAACTTATTGTATTTATCGGTACTCCCCCACTACACCAATAATTGTTATTTACTCATTTGTTCTTTACGGTCATTAGGGTTTTGTGATTTCATAAGAGTTCTAAGGCTGATACTTGTAAAGAATATGGTGATGGCAAGCAAAAGATTACCTTTTGCTGATATTGAACCTCCAGTCACACATCCGGCAACAACTGTATTTGTCATGTCATGTTTTGCCCGTGCCTGGGAGCAAATAATACAAGATTGGTATCCAAGTAAAGAAATAAACCTTATAGGTCATACAGGCTTACGATATTATACCTTCTCAACAACGCACTCAGCAGCTGAGAAGATGAATCCCATCACTGCAAATGCTTTGGCTGAACTCCAACTCCTACGCCCCATCTGCTTTGCTGTAAAAATAAATTGTTTCTTGGCAGACATTTCCTCCTGCATTAGTGGGTTATCTAGCGCTCCAAGAAACAAACCCATGAACAACCCAAGACCGCCTCCTGTAAAATAAAAGCATTAAACCCTAGCTCCATTTAGATTCTTTGAAATGGAAACTAGATAAAAATGATGACATAAGAAAAAAAGAATAAGGAATCACAAGTATCTCCCTCTTCTTTTCAATCATTCTTCATGAGGAAAGTACATAAGAGGTTCAGCGCTTCAACTTTTCAATTTTTTTTTTAGAATGCCAATGCAATAAACTCAATCAACCTAAGCACGTCCATTATGTTTCATTAAAAAATATAGCTTTTGCATCTCTTTCATTATACCAACAAATAAGTAACTTAATGGATTGTACCAAGAAGCAGAATAAAATAAAATTAAAAAAAAAAAAAAAAAAAAAAAACTAAACTTAGGAGGCATAGTGAATGAATGAAACTACAAGAAAGTAGACCCAAAACAATCTACAAAAGAGCCATAACTTGGATAATGATAACCTATAATCGACATAGTAAGTCATGAATTAGGTGAGCATAATTAGTTATAGATATCTACAATGCCGAAGTAACATGAGTATCAACTTTCCAATTAGAATTTAGAAAACCCATCTGTAAGACCATATGAAGCACTGAAACACAAGCAAAATATTTCACACCAATGGAATCAGAACAAACACTTATATTGGCTGTTTCTATCACGTGTATGTATTCTTAAACATGAGCTCAGGCTGCTTAAATCCACACCAGAAAAAAATCAACACTATTATCATAAAAGAATTTATTAGTAATGTTCAAATCATTGAAACTAGTAACATTTAGGGTGGCTACCTTTTAAGTAGATTTTAAAGTGTTCCTCAAACAAGAATCTTGAAGGATTGGTGAGCAATCATTGATTCTGATTGAGTAGTTTGTTCTTGGAAGCTTATTTTTGGAAGTTTAAACCCTCAGTAAAGCATTGGTATTTCAATAAGCTACATTACCCCAATAAAGCTCAGCAGTTAAAAGTTAAAACATATTAAAACAAAAGTAAAGCTCACAATGGAATAGAGTGGAGACCAACAGTGACAAGAAATAATCAAGACAAACTACCACACATTTGGTCAGTAAGATAAAAAAATGAAGGTGATAAAAGAATGGAAAATGACATACATAATAAACACTTCCTATAAAACATGTTTAGCATACTACAAAAAAATAACTACCGTACAAATATCAGCAATAGTGCTGAACTTGATACAATGTATAAGCAAAGGTGTAAGATATTAATAACGGAATATATCACAAGTGCTATTTTATTTTTATGTTTGCAACTCTTTTTCTCTGTTTTCCAAGTGACCATATACAGACAGTTAAACATGTTCTGGTCACATTGCAATGGATCTCGGAAACATAAAAAAACATACGATAGAGAAATGAAGAGGATTAGTTCTTTAATTTTTACCCATGACTCCGCTAACAACGCTGCGCACAGCACAGTTGTTCCAAATGTCTTGGCCACGAACTTCTTCAATGGTAGGCATTCTGATAGGCTCTATTTGAGGCTTCTCTGCTTCTTTCGGAATCATGGACTCACTTTCAGAACTGCTCGCCATTTGAAAATACTGTAATAACCTTAAATTTACAAAAATATACTTCAAATTAGCAAGTAAAAGAATCAATTTTGAAACTGCATTAACTTTACCAGTTTATGATCTTCACAAGAAAGAAATTACTTGTATATTCTTTTTTAGTTTCCTAATAGTACAGTATCACATTTGAATGAACATTTTCTTCAAACAGGTCATATTGAGCATAAGAGGCTGTTTAGTTACAGAAACATTTTCTATTTGCCAGAAAAAATATCTCAAGATAAATCACACAAACAAGAACAAACAATATTCGAAAGCGATCAAAACAATGAAAACGAATATAACAGAAGCTACTGGTAGTCCGACAAAAACTGAGACTTCGACATGAATTTTGGCCAAATTTCGCGAACCACCAAACAACGAGTACAACGAAATGTAAATCGAAAACGTACCTTAGTTGGAGAGGAGTAGAACTCAGGTGCGATAGGGTTTGGAAAGAAGATTGATGGCAAAGTTGTCCTTAAAACACTATTTATGGGAAATTTCAAGTTACTACCATGAGTTTTGCAACTTCTTCCATAAAAATATACAGAAGAGGGTTCAAGAAACCTAGAAATGACAGGCGAAAATGCAGGAGGCGGAGTAGAGAAGATGCAGGAAGATGGTGAAGAAGAGGGTTTCTAGATTTTAATTTATTTTTTTTTTAATATTTTCATGGATTATGTATATGGGCCTATCTATTTTTCTTTGTGAACTATTAGTTTTTATGGCCCATATCATGGGAGCCCATAAGCTCTAATTATCTAAAGTTGATGTCCAAACTATATATTTTTCATGCTAATTAAAATTGGAGGAGTATTCACACGTGTATTTTATTTACATGTATTTTTCATGTATTTGGTATAACTAATAAAAATGTTTAGGGTAAAAAATAGATATTTCTTAATGTTATAATATAT
>JAYMTH010004112.1:0-10154 GCA_036897465.1 Pelargonium australe | reverse complement strand
CCAGCATGTCCTCGGTAACGGCGATCGAGGGTGCCAGCCAGCCCACATACCAGCTAGGGAGAAGACCTTGGCATGAGGATTGTTAGGGATGCGGGGAGGCATGTAGAGCCCATCATCCCGCCTCAAGAGATCCTTCTTGTTGACCAGCCCAGAAGCCACCAAAAAATCAGAAACTTCACCGAAAACTGGAGGAACATGACCGCCCCCGCGCAGTGGCGCCCCGAGACGGAGCGGAAGAACCTCGCCCGAAAGCTAGAGCCCCCCCTAGAACGAGTGGATCCTCCTTAGGTCTCTCGGCCCCGAATTCCTTGTCCCTCTCAACGCAGACGCCCTTCATTTTCCCTGCAGCAGAAGGGGCAAGCCTTGAATGACGGAAGGACCACGAAATAGCATCAACCCGAGTTGAAGACGAATTAGTAGGAGGAGTACGCGAGAGCCTATTGTCAGGAGACGGATCCTAAGAGCTCCCATCAACTTCCGCCCAGAAGAAGACTTCCTGGTCATGTTCAACCACTCCGACATATTCGCAGTACCTGAAAAACGACCACTTAATCAGAACTCCATGAAATAAAGCAGCACGAGACAGGAGGGGACCAGCCCGGCCCGACAGTTGTAAACAATGCAAGACAAAGATTAGAGAGGACCCGACCCAAAAGCCCCAAGCCAAGACACGCTCAGGATCAAAAGGTCTGGAAACTATGAAAAAGGCGAAGAAGACCAAGTTAAAGGGAGCCTGGGTCCTGGGGTCCTCGGGGTTGGATAAGCATTGGGGACCAAGGGTCTGGACCCCTCACCTTGCAGATTAAGGGATCCAAAGTTCCCAACAATATTTATAAAGAAAGATTATAGCAAGCCTTGTCCGAAGCAACGACAAGGTCCCATATTCCCGGGCCCCCGACAGGCGCCCAGAAGGAGTAAAAAAGAACTTATGAAGAAAAGGACATGCATTTCAAGTAAAAGCTGCAGAAGGAAAAGAAGACTTGAAAGAGACATGCAGATCAAAGTAAGGAGCAATAGAAGAAGAAGACAAAAGGTCAGAAGTCAACATCCAAAAAGCAAAAAGAAGAAACCATCTGCTCCATTACATACATTCAAGTACAACAGTTCAAAACAGAAGCAGAAAGCAAACAGATCCCATAATACAAAAGTACAAAATACATCAACAAAGACAAGTATCAAGACCTAGCTACATGAGATTCAACCCCTGAAACTCTGATCTAGAGGACATAGACGACGATCCTCCAACTCCCAAACCCTAAGCATATGGCACAAGAGACATAATCTCCCAAAGAAACAACAGAGATTCCCATCCAGAATATGAAAACTCACGTAGAGAAGGCGGCGTGGAGAAGAAAACGAAGAACGGAGAACTCCAGATACCTCCAAAACTGCAATCTAGAAAAGAATGAAGGTTAGAGGAAAGAGACCAACAAGCCACATTCAGCAAAAGGAAAAGAAGAGGAAGACCCGGTAATCGCGAAAGGTACACTCACTAAGCAAGAAGGGTTTTTCATAGAGAACCCTAAAAAACGCTATGAGCAAAACCATTCATAGGCTTCTTGGGAACAAAGATGATGATCCAGACAACGGCGACCCCATAAGCGAGGCCTCCGAAGGCCAACGAAGAGAAGCCCTAAGAAATAAGGGACCAAAGCCTCAACGAAATATTTCCCGCCAAAAGAAAGAATCAAACTTTCTGGTGAGAAACTCCGGCTTTGGCTCAATAAGGGCAAGAAAAAGAAGAAAAAGAAACAAAGGGGTCATGGAAAATATGATCGAAGCCAAATCCTACTAAAAAGAACGAAAGGAGAAGAAAGAACAAACCTCTCAACAATGGCAGACCGAAAGCAATGACGACGGACACACGAGGAAGAAGCGGTAAACGACGGCAAGACGGAAGCAAGAACCTCTCACGGAACAAAGGCAAGAAAGCTCTCTCTCTTTCACCAACAAAGCTCTCTGAAAACAGTAAAGAGCAAGGAAGAAGGAAGAGTAGGTTTTATAGAGGAAGAAGACCAAGGGTTGGTGGAAGATCAAGGGTTGAAACAAAGTTCCAATCCAGTACTTCACGGAACACGATACAACCATCCCCTCTCCAATCCCACAATGACAGTGCAAAAAGTAAAGTCGACGAGTTCAAAATTCAAAAACAGTCAAGGAAGATCAAAAGTCTGAAAGCGACGGACGGAAGGCTTATCCGCTACGTGTCAGCACCTACTAGCACTGCCAAAAGATACGCTCACCAGATCAAATCTTTGATCACGTGACTTCGCTTGTGCATTCAGCACGTCAAGTCCACTCATGTGATTGCTCCCAGGAGTGCGACCTCATTCGCTCCCGCACTTCCGAGGACGGCACGTGATTGTTCCCCTTCCGCAACAACGGTCCGCGAGCCAGGTCACATGACCATGACATCACTACCAGAAATTCAGAAATCACGAGACCCGATCCTGGTCAAAAACTTCAAGAATCCACCGCGACTAAGAAGCTCTACTCTAGGACGGTCCATTTCACTCCGAGCAACACTAATAAATCACTATCACTCGGAGTATGGGGGAAACTGACGCTACCCATAAAACACAAGACCGAAAGGCCAATGAGGGCCAGCTACGTGGCGACTGGGAGCCACATCACTAGGACTGAGTAACTCCGTCCGAGGGGCACAAGAGCTTGGGGCAGCAACAACGCTCCTCTAAGGGTCCAAAGGTCAGACTTGCTGGCAAGGGCCGAAAGTCGGTCCCAAAGGTCCCAAGCTGATCAGTGTCTCCCTCGGATGAGAAATAGATCTCTGAATCCCCTCATATGTATTCCCAAGGCCCCAGGATAGGATGGCCCAGGTTGCCTAAGGCCTCACCCGCAGATGTCCTCCCCTAAGGCTAGAGCCTTGGGACCGAGCAAGCATGTGCATCGATTGGGAGCTCCCCACGATCGCCATGGATTCGGTACAAGGCATCCGGAACAGGAGGATCAGGCACTTGGGATCCCAGGACCGGGGACCAATGAGTGTAACCCCGTGATGTGGGCCCCACATGTGGTCCAATAAGTACCTTTTTACCAGACAAAGCCATGTGCCCTATGGTAAGAGATACCCTCTCTCAGGTAAGAGAGAGGGATCCCTAATCTGAATCTAGGGCATTCCTCTAAATCTCAGATCTGATTTCCCTCTAGGCTCTCAAGTCGAGTTAATCCTCTTTAGACCTTTCTCCTAGCTCTTAAACTTTTCTCGGTGAATTTCGACAAGAGATCTTACTCTCACGCCTGAGGCGGTGTCCCGGAATCACCCCGAGTCTCATCGTTCTTTGGTGTGTTCATTTTGTTGAAGCTTGCTTCCGCTCCAAGACTCAACCTTTCTGGCGGCGTTAACTTGCCGGATTTGACATTGTGAACTCCATACACCGCAACTAGGACGAAACGACATCTCAACTAGTGTGATTAGGCATTTTTTAATACTTAGACACATCAATGTGATTTTACTATTTTGCCTTTAATTTTTTAATTGAGTTTTATCTCTCTCCTCTCTCTCTATTGTAAAGAACATTTATGAGTTTTCTGGCGATTCAAAATAAAATTCCAACTAAATTTCATAACAATTTTCAACCGAAATCCAAAATTCCTACAGTTTTATAAACTTCCAATAAATTCAACAAAATTACAAGAAAATAACAATCAAATCCTTATACATGAACACCCCATTGAACAAAACAAAAAATAATTGTAAATTTTCGTTGATTATAACAAAATTTACACAACTGGGCCTTGGAAACCTTGCACTGGGATGATGCTATCCTTGCTGGTGTCTAGTTCCGATGATCCTTCATAGGAGTTGGGAGGGAGCTGGAAGTTGTAGACTCCACCTTGTCCTGAAGCCACGAACAGGGTTGTATTTCGAAACCTTTTAGTGTTAGGGAATGCTCAGAGCTCCAATGAGAACATTCTGACAAAAGGTTCGAACACAATACTGGAATGGATCCCCTGGACAATTGCATAGTTCATTCTCCTTGCAAGCTTGATTTTAGCCACATGAACTAGGACTTTGCAAGAGGCAGCAGAGTGACCAATGACCCCACACTTGATACATACCTTGAAGACACGCTCGTATCTGAACTAGATCCAAACTCGACCTCCATTATCGAGCTTTAAGTAGCAACCCGGGATCAATGGCTCCTCGAAGTTGATCCACACTTTAATGCGCTGGAAAAGCCAGCGTCCATCCCTTTCATTTTATTCGGTCTACGTCAAGGAGAGGACCCACCAGACCTCCCACATGGGCAGCAAAGTCTGGGTGGGCATACGCTAATGGAATATTGTGAAGTTGGATCCAGATTTGGGACATTGGGGCCCCAATACTCCTCGGAGAAGCCATATGGTTCAGGGACCCTACCACAAGAACTGCTCCTGCTACGTTTCAGGGACCACCATTGAGCACTACCGAAGCATCTTGGAGATTGGAGAATAAAAGGAGGAACTTTCTTTCCTCAATATTATGCACCTCAAAGGGGTCAAAAAGCACCCATAGACCATGCAACATTGAGCTAAGAGAAGCAGAGGAGAAACTCCTCTTATCAACCAAAATGACTATAAGGGAGCACTGCAGATTTGTTGAGTTACAGCTAGCAATAAGAGGGGGACAGGTGATCTCAACACCATGTTTGCCAACAAAGGGATCTGAGGTCGCCATTGGTGATGGAGAGAAAAGGAGACGAAGAGGTTAGACTGTAACAGAGGAAGGTTTGCAAGAAAGGTTGATGGAATCGAGGAGGGTGTGTTTGGGGAAGATTAGTAATTAAGGTCAGTTTGTGAAGGAAGGAATGATTAGCAATATGGGAAATAGAGGTTATGATGGCATTAAGGCAAAAAGGAGAAGGCAGATGAAAGGTTGCCCTATAATGAACGAAGCTTGAGAAAGTGAAATAAGTCCTAGCTCTAGCCTATTTCTGGGAGTGAGTGGCTAATAAACAGCTATAGAGGGATTTTACTGGTTGGGATGGGTGGTGAGTTGACGGAGAAACGATAGTTGGATGTGATTGAGAGGAGGAAGAGAAGATGGAGAGTCACTGTTACATGCAAAACCTGGGCATGTTATCAATGGCTTGGAGAGTACTCTCGCGAGAGCTCCTTGCGGAGATTGAATTGCCACTACTTTGTGTCAAACAAAATCACACAAACGAGTTTGTCTATTTCTACATATGAATTCACACAACAGAATACATAAAATCGATTGTCTATCTGCATACTGAATCTCACAATCCATACAAGTGAATTTCAAAAATCATAGCTCCATGTTCAGTCTGTCATTAATGTTAATCAAATACACAATAATTGACAACCATAGCAATCAATGAATGACACTTGCAACCTTTGAAATATCCCAAGATTCATTGAAATAACATTTTGATTTATACACAAATGAAATGAAGCGTCGAACAGTGTCGTGGTGTACAACGGAAATCAGAACGCATCAACAGAGCGCTTGCTTAGTTGCATTGTGAATCGAAAGCAATCCATCTAATAGAAGTGTTTGCAAGAAGCAAGTACAACATTCAAAGATTATGTTTCTGATCTTGTAGTGCAAACAGGGATGAAGATTGACAACCAAGACAACAATTCATTAATCTATTGAAGGTCATATCTTCATTAGGTTGCATGCTTTAAGATGAAGGGTGAGAGAGAGTGCATCTTACAAAGTTCCGAAACCTTGCGGATGTCGGGGATTCTACAATGTTCATAAATTAACTTCTTTGTTCAGTCTTCCTCCCAGATATCCTCTTCCTCGTCATCTCCCGAGGCATCAGCTTGAACATTCAAGTCACTGACCCTGTAACCTTCTGTAGCTACATTGCCTGTTATCACAAAGGAGAACACACAATTCATGAAACCCGTCACAGACCAAAATACCAAAACTGTCCAACATTTATTTCCATGAAATTGCCCGTAAACACGAATCGTCACCCCTACTAAAAGTCTATGGCAGAATATGAGTGTACCACCAAAATAACTCCCACTTATTCCATCAAGTTATTACTAAATTCTATCTTCACTGACTTGAGAAATAACGTTAGATTTGTCAAGAGTAGATGTTGACATATACGAAGACCCACGCAAAAACTAAAAATGAATAAAATAATAATTTACAAGTTGGACACAGCATTAAAATATTTATGTTTACCTGCAACTGGAGCTTCTTCCCATTCTACGTCATCCTCCTCACGTTTCGATTTCATGCCAACTTGACGATTAGGTGATGTACGAGAAACATCATTAGGGACATCTGCGTTCGTCAACTCTGGTAGTGTTTTAGCAGCTTCTTGTTGTTGTCTTTGAAGCAGAGCGGCGTAATAAGCTTTAACATACTCATCCTACAGAAAATAAAATTTTAGAAGAGATTTTATGTACATTGGAGAGAAAAATAGGAAAAGATACAATATATAGCTCCAAACAAAATAAAATCATATTTGTATGATAATGAAGAGGTCGCAAAATAACGAGCCTGTATATTCTTCTCGTCGTTAGTCTCAACAGCTGATTTTTTATCATCTGAATACTCTACAGCTGGCTTGCCATCTATCTTTGAATCCTCCTCTTTGACCTCTCCACGTTGTTCCTTTGTAAGGTTCATTCCTTGCTTGATCATCCATGGCGGCAGAACTTTCAAGCCTGTGGCTGCAGTATCAGATTTGACATCTTCTCCTGTGCCTTCCGCACCAGAAAAGGCAACCTCCACCTTTGTGTCCCCAAGAAATGGCATTGGTGTTCCGCTATAACCACCCTGAGAAGATTTGGAGTCGTTGGCACTTGATTCGCCATTTGCACGTCTAGCAGCACTCGCTCGGGCTTCCCAGGCTTGAAGAGTCCCAAATTCAGGAACAGGTAGATCTTTAACTCTGTTGAGTTGTTCTACAAGTGGCCTAAGCTGCGCCTCCATCTTTTGAAGCATGTCCTTCAACTTTTCACGCCTCCGCTTCCTTGCATTGTCATCTCCATCACCTACTTCTTGAGCAGCTATCTTGTCACTCTCTGCAACAAGCTCCCCTTCACAATTTTCACAGCGGAAACATTCATCTTCTGGATTAATGACCAACCGCAGAGCATCAAAAGCAGTGTATCTGTACAAAAGACATCACAAAGTCTTTAACTCTCCGGAAAATAGAATTCATTTCATCTTATAAATTTGGGAAACAAGAACAGCAGTGAAGAAACCTTTTGCTACAGTTCGGGCATATATACTCCTGAATCGTATTTTTCTGTTCCAGTTCATCTTTAAGTTTTTTCTTCATACGATGCAGTCTGTACCTAACAACATCATATATCTGCAACACATTTTTAGACCATTTCACAGATGCAGATGACAGATTCAATCAGAAACTGAAAACTAAGTCAAGCTCAAGCAGAAAATAAAATTTAAGGGGGTGTTTAGCTGTGGAAATTATTTTCATTTTCATTTTTCAATCTTTTGTTTTCTATAGCAAAATGAAAAAAAAAAATGTTAATTTGATTCATTTTCTATTTGATTCCCTTTTTTGTCAAAAGCCACTCATCCCAAACTTTCTGTATTCCAGCCTCCAGGCAGCACTTTCTGCCTTCCAAATTTTAAATTTCAAATTCGTCCTTCATCCACAGTTACAAGACCACAAAAACAGCAGCCATTGAAGAGCATTCAAAACAGCAGCCATCAACAAAATGGAAGATTGCCATGATATTTAGATTGAATACTTTAGTTTTGGTTTTAGATATGAGATAGTAAGAAGAGAGATGTAAAGGCTGATGTCGCTGAAACAAATATGGAGGTACGTTGTCGTCGGAAAAAATGGTTGAGAGAGGGATGCTCTTCTACGTCTCCGATATTTCAGGTAGGCCAGATAGCCTCCGGAGATCGATGGTAAGACTTAAGAGAGTACATAGGTGAGAAAAATGTGTCTTGAGGAGAGGATTTGAGATAAAATCTAATGGAGATAGGAGTTTTCCAAATTGGAAACCCCAATAAAACTGTTTTTTCATTTGTGTTATTCTGGGAAACAAGAAAATCTGTTACCCAAATGGAAAATACTCTAAACACGTTTTTTAGTTTTCCAATTTTCTGAGTTTTTTCTTTTCTTCTTGAAAACAGAAAATTTCTGTACAACTACTAATAAGGCCTAAGGGTTTTGTTTAGCTTCCGTGAATTATCAAAGGAATGGGAACACTAATCAATTTCAAGAATAGAAAATATATATATATATATATATATATACAACAGATTAAAAGCATGATAAAAATGAGATAGTGATAGAACCTGGGCATAATCTAGACAACAGTAAGAGTGAGTGTGCAGTTTAATCTTTTCCTCTCCCTCTTTCCCACCAATATCAGCTGTGGCAGCTACAGCAGCACTAAAAATTTTTGCACCCTTAGCTGTCTGCAACAAGTTAAATCATTAACTATAATAGACACAAGACAAGAATATTAATAATAATCATATCAATAGTAAAACAGATTAAAAGCATGATGGTTGATAATTGTGGCATAATTAAGAATAGAAAATGGACAGGATAGTTAACTTCATAAGAAATAGAAGAGGTCAACCAAGACTGGAAACTCGCAGAAGAAAGCCTATAACTGAGCTATTATCTCATCAAAGCTCTTTGTCATCCTTACTTCCAACTTTAAAAAACCAACTAACACAAACCTGACCCAATATGGATGAAACCTTTTGAGAAAACTAGACAATCAAGTCTTCGAGATATCTAAGCATGGTAGGCTGTACAAGTTCCTTAGATTTCCAAAACTGCCCTTTGCTCGAGAATGAAAAGAAGGCAAGCCTAGTACTCTTAAAATGTATTTCCTAATACAAAATTCATAGTTTTCAGTTGTCAGTGAAAACAAGATACAACCAAAATACAAGTTTGGCGACAACTACAAATCATTCTTCAAGAGAAAGGTTCTCAATAAAAAATAAAATAAAATAAGACCATCAAGAGTAAATGTTTTACAGAAATTATGAAATAGAAATCAAACATTTTTATAGAACTTCCACTGGAAGTAAAAATAACATTTTGATTCACCAAAAAAACCCTTACATACAACTAAAAACTCCAGGAATAAATATAAAAATAAAAAACTGAAAATCATTTGTTTTAATTAAGTACTTCTTAGAAGCAACAAAAGCATCCTTCACCCTTCCAATAAATTTAAGAAGCACCGTAAAATATGATAACGCACAAAAGCCCAACAAACATTTACAAACTACTAAAAATTCCAAACATAAAAAATGCACTGAGAATAAAAGAAAAAGAAAATTGTTTGTTGTAATCAAGAGTTTTGTAGAAGTAACAAAAAGACCTTCAAGCACTTTAAGAACTACCATTAAAAAAACATTACAAGCAACACAAAACACCTTTATAATGTAGATTCTTTTTTCTTTCTAAACAGAGGCAAGTGGAACAGAACAACACTAAATTGACTCTTAATACTTCCCTCAGACACAATATATAATACTTCCCTTAAGCTTCCAACAACAAAATTTATCAGTAAATATCAAGAGCAACACTGGAATGGCAATACATGGTTACTTGTAAACAAAAGAAAACAAGTACAAACAAATAACGAATAATGAACAACGGCAAACACTGGCCTCTTTCCTGTGATCTCTGGTGACTAGTTTCTCTTCTTCAAAAAACCGTAGAGTTCGACGAAGTTGCTTAGAATGAAGTTTCAAGTCTTTTGCCAGATCTTCTTCTCTAATCCATTGTCGTCTGGTGCAAATGAAAACAAAACTTGTAACATGCCATAACATATAGACCAGAAAAGCTCTAAGCACCCTAAATCCCGGGGCACCGTGCAAAATATACACCACATTTCTCTCTTTACTTTATGATTATTATTATACTTTTCCAGACTTAAAGAAAAATAGTATCTCTATTGATGTGTACATTAGAACACCCAGATTTGTATCAAAAAGTCTGTTAATCATTAACACACTATAATTCAACAAGAAACAATATAAGAAAGAAAAGCATAGCACAAGTTCAAGTGAAAAGGATTCGCTCAAGCGTTACATAATATTAGTATTAAAATATTGTGGTAGAATCAACATATGCCGAATATCCTGAAATGTTTAGTTGACATGAGGAGATTGATTTCAGCAAATTTGGGATTTAACATATATATATATATATATA
>JAYMTH010004111.1:0-10155 GCA_036897465.1 Pelargonium australe | reverse complement strand
GTATAAAACCGAAAATCTAATTTTTCAATTTTTAATACCAAAGAAGAAAAATATATTTTCTAGTCTTGTTAGGGGGTGAAAGGGATCCAGGTGGAATCGAACCACCATCAACCAAGACCATACATAAAGTCTGTCTCGGGGCTCTTCCAAGTTTGAGCTATGAATCCATCACATCACATATTCTCCAAACAATTTTTTTTTAATTTATTTATTCAGTACATAATGCAAAATAAAGAAATTAAACCATTTCACAGAGTATATCTAAATTTTACACTTAATAAATTTAAAACTCGTTTTGAACGTCCCAAAACAAAAGATTGAATGATTAGGAAAAGGAAAAGGAAAAAGGTTATTTTAGTTCCTGACCTATCCAAATCGTATCGTTTTAGTCCCTCACCTTTCAAACGTGCCGCTGTAGTCCAAAGGTTAGACGATAGTGCCACTTTAGTCCAAAGGTTCTCCAAAATGAGCCCCGTAAGGACATTCCGTCAATTTAAGTGTCATTTTAATTCAAAGGTTGTTGCTTATTAGTCACTTAAATTGATAAAATGTCCTTACAAGGCTCATTTTGGAGAACCTTTGGACTAAAATAGCACTATCATCTGACCTTTGGACTGCAGCAGCACGTTTTAAAGATGAGGTACTAAAACGGCACGATTTGGATAGGTCAGAGACTAAAATGGACATTTTTCCTTAGGAAAAATATTATGGTACTGTTCATAAATTTCTACAATTTTATAGCTAAGATTTTATATCGTAAATTTGAAATACTCTGCAAAGACAAAATTGTTACCATTTAAAACCTTGTAATTTTTTTTATAATCAGTAACAAAGAACGTATTATGCAAGTTACTATACATTTTGTAGGGTAAATATATATATAACTTTTCATAGCATGTGTTAATTATGCGAGGCTGTTCCTTCAAAATAAAATTATACGAGGCTGAGGCTGTCAAATTCAAATATGACTGGGAACAAAACACAAACCCTATTCATCCAAAACATGTGGTAAGCTTCCCAGTCTGGCGTCTCTGTTAGTCCACTTTGCATTGTCAATATGAACCAAATATCAATTCTCTCCTCAGTCCAGAAACCTGTCATGTTATCTCTCAACAGAATTCAAGTTACAAATGAAATAATTAACATTAATTAGTCTACAACCCAAACAACTATTCACAAAAAATATCAGTGTATAACTATATATGAATAACTATTTACAAACAATCAATATTCAAGAGACTTGCAGGCACTACAAGGTAAGCAAGCAAAGCAAAATAACATCAAAATGACTATGAGAGGCAAAAAAGTTAAAAATCATATCATATTTAATTTCTCCCCTTTAATTAATTATCATCAATCATGATGCTATCTGATTTAATCAGGTCTTACATAGCATGTTTAGTAAACTTCTATTCAATCTCATTATTGACACAAACCTAACCTTAGAATGAAACTAAACTACCAATTAAGTTCAATCAAAACCACAAGCTCAGGACACTGCACCATCAGATCAAGAAAGGACAACAGGCAATTTAAGAAATAAGTGAACAGAAACAAATTTCATATGAATATATAGGCCATTTGTAACTTAACCCTTGCAAGAAAACATTTACAAGGTGAAGGCAATATATGTAAGAAAATAACTAGAATACTAAAGGTAAATGCCAGCTCATTCTAATGGAACTTCCCATTACAAGCAGTATACAAAAAAAGCGATGTACAACAAAGCTTTTGCATTATCTTCACCCACCAGAACACACCCCAAATAACAGATAAACTTACTTCATATACTTAGTAGGGCCGAAGTTACAGAAATTGATATCAATGATCTTTCAGTCAGTAAAGTTCACTACTGTAACATAAATGAATTCACAGCATGATTCAGAATATACTGACCATCTCAATCAAGCCACTCACGTGGGCTATGCACATCCTGCATGCATATCGAACACAATACAAGCAGTTCCTTGCAGCATCCAATACTCGACGAGACATCCAGCAAACAAGAGCTTGCGTACCAAAATGTAAATCTTCGAAGAAGAATTTGCAACTTCAAGAATCTTTGTTGGAAAAAGAAGGCGTCTTCACAAGTTTCTAATCATAAATGACTATCCTGCACAGACAACACAACTTTAGTAATGAAATATATTAAAAACTCACTGGAAACATATCAACTTATAATGACCAAAAAATCACCTCTTGAATCAAAAGTAGATCCTTCTATCTGCTTCAAAGCAGGGTTGTCATACAGCAATCACCATCCTCTTAATGCGCCATATGCTCTCTTCGTATCCGCAACAGAAGACTAACTTCAAAGCTGCTACTTCAAGCAATCTTGACCAGGAAGTTTGATAAGCTTTGAATACTATTCTATAAAAGATACAACTCATAATGCAACTACTTTATATACTTGAACTATATCAAATGTACAGAGTCATCTGCAATCTAACTCGATATACAATACTTAATTGTAATACCAGTAAATATTAAACATCGTGTGTTCTAAGATGATCATTGGCTCTAATTGATTATATTGAACTTGAAAAAAATATAAATATAGTATGGGCAGTAGAATTGGTAGACAGTTAGTGGATAAGTGATAGTTGCAGTATATTTTGTATAATCTGGTAAAATTGATCTCAAGTGATGAACTTTGAATATAAACACATAACAAATACCTTCTGTAGCTGTGATGAGCATTCCATTTGCTGCCGTTTAGGAACTGATTAGGGATTGCAATTTGCATGTGAGAGTATACTATTTGCCCCTTAATTAATGTGCATTTTGCTTGAGAGATGCAATTATTCAAGAGGCAAATAAGAGAAAACCAACAGAAAGAAAAAAAAAAAGAGAGAGAGATGGACGAGACCCGCACAAAGGAGGGAGAGCCGGGGAAATTGAAAAAAATAGTCCCGTGCCTCTCCCCCCCAAAACCCAAAAAACAGAAAATTTTATTAGGGTTCTTTGACCTGCCAAGCAAGCGCACCTGACATGGCAAAGGTCGATAACAAATCATAAAAACACAACCATGAACACACTCCACTATCCCTTCACACTCTCCACCCTATTCACTTGTATCCATCCTTCTATTTTCACCATCGGATATATAAAAAAAAAACACAGAAAACTCAGATACAAGATGTACAACAAACCCTTTGATCATCAGTAATCTTCTGGCTCCTGAGAGAAAATTTCTTCATAATGATCATAGCTCCACCAAAACAGAAAGCACAGCTGCTCAACTATTAAGATCCAGCAACCCAATAACCATAACAGATCCACGTTCAGATGTCCATAGATCTGTATCACATGAAAATCATCGAGATGAAAAACCTTACCAACCTAACATATTCACAACACAATGAATCTGAACAAAAGTGAAAAAACCTAAACTAGACGAAGTCAACCAACAAGCACACCGAAACACGATAGTTAAAGCATAAACTGTCAAAAGTACCTGCAAGGATCCGCAACCACCACGCCGATGAGCAGTTCTTGTCTTCCAAACATCACCCCGGCTTCGCTGATTTAGGAGATCGAAGCTATAAAAGGCGCCGTTTATACCGATATGAAGAAGAATCAGACGAAGCAGATCTCAAACAACGGACAAGGCCGTTGACCTGTGAGAGATGAAACCGAAGCGAAGCCATAGCCAAAGCGTAGATCGGCAAGCGACTGGTTAGGATCTGAAGAGAGAACGGAGAGATCGGAGATGGAGGTTAACAGATCTGAAGAAAAGGGCGCGGAGGAGAGATATATAGAGGAAGAAGCAGAGGCTTGGCTGGAGACAACGCATAGGAGGAGATGTGGCTTATAACACGGAAGCTATAGAATGATCGGACGGCTGTGAGCGATTTGACTGAAGATGAGTCTACGCTTGGATTTGATCGATGATAAATTAGTTGGTAGGAGATCCACGGCTGTGAATTACGCGGAAGGTTCTGGATTTCTTGGTTATTGCTTGTGCAGATATTTTATGCTCCGTAGGTGGCCAGAACAACAACAGCAAGATATCTTGATTGACTCTAGGGGTTTTGCTAATTTGCTTTAGAATGAACAGGTTCTTGGGCCTCTCCATTTGGGCCCAACAATAGAATTTTTCAAGTGTGATAAGTATCAAGGGAAAATTACACGTATCACTTCTCTTAGATATGTTTATTACACATATTTATCATAAAGATTGGTACGTAATTTTTATCACCTCTGAACTATGTCATTTAACGTTTCGTCCACTTTTTCCGTTAAAGTTAACGGAATATTCCAAATTTTCAGTCATGTGCCCTGCACATGACCATTATTTTTTTGAAATTTCGAAATTACCCTTTACTCTATTACCCTTCATCTTGATCAAGAACATGTTCATCACCTTCACCGAAAAATTCATACTTTCACCGAAAAATTCTCTCTCTCCTTTCTCTCTCTCAAAAATTCATACCTGTGTTTGGAGGATTCCGGGAGATTCAGGGGCTAGGGTTAGATATTGTGTTTCTATAGTAATATCAGAAATCTCTTTCTCTCTGTCCATAGGCAGAGATTGAAGAGATTTATAGTTTTTAAAATAAAAAACACAAAACTTTATTTATGTAGCTTTGTTTTTGTTTTTTTAGTTCTATCTTGTTGTTGGGTATAGAGATATAGAATTTGGGTTTTTATAGAATCTTAGTGTTTATTTCATTTTTTGTTGGTTTTTTAATCTGGGTTCTTGGGGATTTGGTTATTTGATTTGTAAATCTAGGGTTTTGATGGAGGGGAGATATTGTGGGGATTGATAAGGTGGAGGTGTTGTTTATACGGTTGTTTTCTTGAATTGGTTTCTGGGATGAATTTTTTCAACCCACCAGCAATAATCATAATACCGAGGGAGGATATGAGGTGAAATTGGAGATTGTCTTGTCACTGGCTCACTGCACCATCAATGGAGAATCATTACCCGTCCACACTCTTGTCCATGGATTCAAGCGCCTCCTCTCATGACGATTTGGATTTGGAGATGAATCGCCAAATCATTCTCTCTCGACCTCCTGACATCAACTTGCCCCTCTCTGCAGAGCGCAGCCCACCCCTAGAGCCGTGGAATTCGGACCCTTGTGATATTCTCGATGTTGGGCTTGCTCCGCAGATTTACGAGACAGAGAGCTTCCTCAGTATCCCCAAGGTTGGTCGGAAATGTGCTAAGCGGGTGGATAGTATATGGGGTGCGTGGTTTTTCTTCAGTTTTTACTTTAAACCCGCTTTGAATGACAAGTCGAAGGCTAAGATTATCCGAGACAGTAATGGAGTTACTGGGTTTGATAAATCTGATCTCAAGCTAGATGTTTTCTTGGTCCAGCATGACATGGAGAACATGTACATGTGGGTGTTCAAGGACAGGCCCGAGAATGCTTTGGGCAAGATGCAGTTAAGGAGTTACATGAATGGGCATTCTCGCCAAGGGGAGCGACCGTTTCCTTTCAGTGCTGATAAGGGTTTTGTCCGATCTCACAGGATGCAGCGGAAGCATTACAGGGGACTGTCAAACCCTCAGTGTGTACATGGAATTGAGATTGTTCCATCGCCTAATCTACTGTGTCTTGACGAGGTGGAACGCACAGGTCGGGATTTGAATTTCTCAATCCCACCCGAAGCCAGTGATTTTGGTTCTTGGAGGAATCTTCCGAATACTGATTTTGAGCTTAAGAGGCCACCTCCTCCACTGAAGAGCGCACAAATTGCCAACTCGAAGAAGCTTCTTAATGGTTCTGGGCTGAATCTGTCAACGCAGCCATCGAACCACAGTAACGGTGATGACATGGACCTATCACCTGTCAGCAAGAAGAGGAAAGACTTTTTCCTTCATGGAAATGATGATGATTGTTATTTGGCGGTTAATCCTCCTTCTGACCGTGTTCCTGAAGTGGAGGTCCATACCAATGAACGGCACTGGTTGAATGATTTCAATGGCGTAATGAAGAATGTTTATGGGCCCGTCACAGCTGCAAAAACAATCTATGAAGATGAAAGTGCTTATTTGATCATAATCAGCTTGCCTTTCGTGGATCTTGAGAGAGTGAAGGTTTCTTGGAGGAACACTCTAACTCACGGTATAATAAAGGTCTCTTGTGTGAGTGTATCGCGCCTGCCATTCATCAAGAGACATGATCGAACTTTCAAGCTCACGGATCCTTCTTCGGAACACTGCCCTCCCGGGGAGTTTGTTAGAGAAATTCCGCTCTCAACCCGGATTCCAGAAGACGCTAACATTGAAGCATACTACGACGGGCCTGGATCAATGCTTGAAATCATGGTGCCAAAGCTCCGCGTGGGGCCAGAAGAACATGAGGTTCGTGTTTGCCATCGCCCCCATCTTGGAGGCAATGGACTTATGTTGACTTGAGATCGGTATGTATAACTTATTTAAAGGGTAGCTGCAGTAGTAACGGTGCTTGGGGTTTTACTAACTTGGTGCCATACCTCTGCAAAACCAAAATGCACATCTCATTAGTCTTTTTGTTGCAATTTTTGCACACTAATTGCTATGTTTTTGCTTGTTTTCTCTAGTTAGCTCATGATTGTAACTAGTTCTGATGGTAGAAGTAATATTTTGATTCTACCAGATTTATATGAAGTCGCTATAGTTTTCACAAAGCTGTCTCTATTATCTTGTGTCCGTGCATCTGAATTTTCGAACGTTAGTTGTTGAAGATGATAATGTTTTTATTTATTTATTTATTGTTTCAAGTATGAACCATATATCAAGTGGCCCTATAAGATGTGCATGTTTTGTGTGCGGTCCTTCTCTTCCCTGAATGGCTTATCTCTTTAGGCTGTGGATTTTTGTGCTCCTTATCTTGATAAGTAGTTGTGCTGCCACTTGTTGAATCTGTTTCCAGGCTTTTATTGTTTTTGTATAGCCATAGATAATGTTGTTATAACTGATTCTCATTGACATGTATTGGCAATGATTTTAAAATCGATTTTTGAAACTTGGAGTTCTTAGTGAGAGAAGTAATTTCACCTCATGCAAGTTGCTCAACAGTCCAATATCTAGTCATCTGTGTGTCTGGTTGAAGGTTGTGTGTTTGCACAACTCGACAAGAGCACGACACGTTTATAAACGTATTTCATGGCTCAACACAAGCATAATACAAAAGATGAACACGACTCTTTTTAACATGGAAACTATACGAGTCACATTGGCACGAGACGATTATCATGAACATGACTAACACATTATGTACGGTAGAATCAACATTTGACACAACATTGTCCAATACAATTGGCATATTATGACTAATTTACAATTACATACTTAATTGGCATAGCTTGTTCATGAGTGGTGGGATAAAGTATATTTCCCATGTCATGGCAAGTAGAGAAGCGTGGATCTGTAGATAGTGGCAGACAAGATTCGCAACTCAATTGGGGTGGTTTTCTTCAGTTAATTCAATACCAACCCTAGCAAGCTAAGTAATTAAGAAAAACAATCATAAAACCATAACGAAACGAGAAACGAGGGACTCAGAAATGGCCAAAAGCTGAATGCTCAGGCAACAGAAAAATATATTTAACTAAAAAACCATAATATTTAAAGGGGCGTGAAAACAGAACCCCATAATGTGTCCACAAAAACCAGCATCCATCAAACTAACAGCGAAAAAATATAACTATAGCATCAAAAGATAAAACCCCGAACAAACAAGAGAAGGGGGCGAGATAGCTTAGTCGACTTCCTCGATCTTGGGACCAGCACCGCTGCTGCCTCCGGTGGGAACATCATCATCCATTCCAGCTGCCTCTCCTCCGGCTCCTTGGTACATCTTGGCAATGATTGGGTTGCAGATGCTCTCCAACTCCTTCATCTTGTCTTCGAACTCATCGGCCTCTGCAAGCTGGTTGCTGTCCAACCATTGAATGGCGGACTCTATGGCATCCTCAATCTTCTTCTTGTCTGCTGGAGAGAGCTTCTCGCCGATCTTCTCATCCTTGATGGTGTTCCTCATGTTGTAAGCATAGTTCTCCAAGGCGTTCTTGGCCTCGACCTTCTTCTTGTGCTCCTCGTCCTCTGACTTGTACTTCTCTGCCTCCTGAACCATCTTCTCAATCTCGTCCTTTGAGAGCCTTCCCTTGTCATTGGTAATGGTGATCTTGTTCTTCTGTCCTGTGGTCTTGTCCTCAGCGGAGACATTTAGGATACCATTGGCATCAATGTCAAAGCACACTGTGATCTGTGGGACTCCCCTGGGAGCAGGAGGGATACCAGAGAGCTCAAATTTGCCCAGCAAGTTGTTGTCGCGGGTTCTGGTTCTTTCTCCTTCATAGACCTGAATCAAGACACCAGGCTGGTTGTCGGAGTAGGTAGAGAAGACCTGTTCCTTCTTGGTGGGGATGGTGGTGTTTCTTGGGATCAATACAGTCATGACACCTCCGGCAGTCTCAAGACCCAAAGAGAGTGGGGTGACATCCAAAAGCAGGAGATCCTGAACCTTCTCGTTACCCTCACCGCTCAAGATAGCAGCCTGGACTGCAGCACCATAGGCAACAGCCTCATCAGGGTTGATGCTCTTGCAAAGCTCCTTTCCGTTGAAGAAGTCCTGGAGAAGCTGCTGGACCTTGGGAATCCTGGTGGATCCACCGACAAGCACAACATCATGGACTGTGCTCTTGTCCATCTTGGCATCCCTCAAACACTTCTCAACTGGCTCCATGCACTTCCTGAAAAGGTCCATGTTCAGCTCCTCAAATCTGGCACGGGTGATGGTTGAGTAGAAGTCAATTCCCTCGTACAAGGAGTCGATCTCAATGGTGGTCTGGGCAGTAGAGGACAGAGTCCTCTTCGCCCTCTCACAAGATGTCCTCAACCTCCTGAGAGCCCTTGGGTTTCCACTGATATCCTTCTTGTTCTTCCTCTTGAACTCCTGAACAAAGTGGTTCACCATTCTGTTGTCAAAATCTTCACCTCCAAGATGGGTGTCTCCAGCTGTGGCCTTGACCTCAAAGATACCCTCTTCAATAGTTAGAAGAGAGACATCAAAGGTACCACCTCCAAGGTCAAAGATCAAGACATTCTTCTCACCAACGCTGGTTGCCTTCTTGTCCAAACCGTAAGCAATAGCTGCGGCGGTAGGCTCATTAATGATACGAAGAACATTAATTCCAGCAATGACACCAGCATCCTTGGTGGCCTGACGCTGGGAGTCATTGAAGTAAGCTGGAACAGTAACCACAGCATTCTTAATTGTAGATCCAAGGTAGGCCTCGGCAATCTCGCGCATCTTGATTAGAACCATGGAAGAAATTTCCTCGGCGGCAAACATCTTTTCTTCACCCTTGTAGGTGACAGTGATCATAGGCTTCTCACCAGGTCCAGGGGTAATCTTAAATGGCCACAACTTCATGTCACCCTGAACAGATGCATCACTAAATCTCCTACCAATCAACCTCTTGGCATCTGCAATATTTTTACACAAAATATCAATAAAATTTAATTGAAAATTAACTGAATGAGCACAAGACAGAACAATATACACTAATACTCATTAAACCAAATCAAAAGCAAACGTTCAATTTGTTTGAGACAAATAAACTCAAAGCTAGATTAACGATTGAAAACAAATCCAACTGTAAAGAGAAATAAAACTATTCAAACTCAGAACATCCAAACAGTCTGAAAGCAAAGCATTCGAATCTAGCGCCTAAATCCAATTCATAGATCCATTAACTTACAGCTTGGTTAACACTAAGCCTTAGATCTGAATCTAAAACTAAATCAACAACACATTTAACATACTACAACGGTTTGCTTAACAGAGAAGTAAAACATAATAACACTTAAGTGAACAAAACACAAGATCCAGATCTAAACAGTAAACAGTACGATACAGATCTAAGAAGCTAAAAACAAACTCGCTAATTCGAAAAAAAAAAAGAAAAAAAAAAGAAGCACGGATCTTACCGAAGACGGTGTTAATGGGGTTCATGGCGACCTGGTTCTTGGCGGCATCTCCGATCAACCTCTCGCTGTCGGTGAAGGCAACATAGGACGGAGTGGTCCTGTTACCCTGGTCGTTGGCGATGATCTCAACACGATCGTGCTGCCACACTCCGACGCAGGAGTAGGTGGTTCCAAGATCAATACCGATGGCTGGACCTTCTCCTTTGCCTGCCATTACTGCTGGC
>JAYMTH010004110.1:0-10155 GCA_036897465.1 Pelargonium australe | reverse complement strand
GAAAGGGGTTCACAGGAAGATTTTCAGATTGGAAGGATGCCCTATCACAATTCAAAGGACCATAAATAATGTGAAAGTCCTATATATAAGGTAAAGATGCAGTTAATGGTGTTTCTGCATTTGTGAGGCTTCCATTTTTTTAATGATTTCATTGATTTTCTAACTGCCTTTTTGACTTCCTTGATCTACTTTGAGTGTTCTCTTTCTAACATCGGGCATCTTCCAATTGGTGGGGTTGGAGAAAGCAATTGGTTTCTCTAGACATGCAGGATTCGCTGAGTATTCCATAGAAGAACTTTAGCATTTGTGTGGGTTGTAGAGGCAAAGAGGGTAGAAACTTGAGGGTGCTTCTGGTTCAGTTTAGGGTAGAAGTGCATGTAGCAGTGGTTTCTATTTGTGCATTAGATCTTCCTAAGTCTACTGCAGCACTTCCACATGTTGATGGCAAGTTCTAATTTTTTAAGATTTTGGTTCTCAATCTGGTTGTAATTTAGAAGAGGTAATGAAATATGTATATATTTTCATAAGGATGGGGGATGTGGTTATATCTCAAGAATTCTAGATTCTAAATCGTATTTTTATTTTTAGTTTTACGAGCATCTTTTTTCTTGGCTCTTTTGATTCCATTTTGTGGTTGGCATTACTTGCTAGTATATATAGAAGAGAGTCATCCCTCACTACTAGTCATTGTAATTTTTTCTTAATAAAAAATGTAATTTTGTTTGAAATATTATAAGCCTCTATAATAAAATGTTAGTACTGTTAATCACTTTTACATGATGGGAAGGTGTTGAGTTGTTGGGTTGCATAGCAATTAGCAAGTAATGTAAAACGAAAAAAAAAAAGTAATTATGAATTGAAGGAAAAAAGATTCAGAATTGATTAACAGATACAGTGTGACTTTGGTCAGCACATAGTAATTCTTTATGCAGTTTTATTTCATGCTAACTTTTGCAACAGTCTAATTATGTATGTTTTAGTGATGTAAGATTTGATGAGAAATATCCAACCTTAGATAATTATGTACTATATCTGAATGTCATACAATGATGAACCAATCTCTAAACCATTGTCTGCCATTACCATGTTCACCTTTACCTGGACTAAGAATTGAGTTGCTTTGCGTTTCTTTCCCGTAAGCCCAATGGTTTATGAACTTTTACAGATTTCTGTTACATATATTTTGGATTACACTGTTTCATGATAACCTAATTATGAGAATGAAAAGAAATGAATCAGCCATGTCAGTTAATGTTTCATACAATTTAAATTTATTGGAGCAATTACTGTTGTTCTAATCATTCTAAGATTTTATGCCATGACAATTTTATTACTTATGCAAGCTACATGAATCTGCATAGAGTATATCTAACTTCAGTTATGATCATAGTAGTAAAGGAAAAATGCAAAATCACTCTTCCATGGGAACTTATGGGTTTTCTTTCTGTCATCGATTTACTTAAAAATTTGATATGATCATGGTTTCACAATGTCTTTGAATTTGAATTATAGGAGTCACTAGTATAATGGTTCTGTCATTATTTCCCAAGCCCCATATAGGTTTAGTTGGGTTTGACAATGCAGGTTTGGTGATGCTGATGCTATGTGTATTTCTGATTGTGTCTGCCATACAAGATCTAAGAAAACATCATTTGGTTTGTAAGTGTATGGTTTCTGAACAGACCCCCAAGGTGAGCAGGAATTCGTTGTTTAGTGATTGCTCTCTCTCTCTCTCTCTCTCTCTCTCTCTCTCTCTCTCGTACCTCAAAGCATCTTACACCTTCATAATGGTTCAAGTTTAGGACATATTTATAGACATATGATCCTGTATAGTGTTTACAAGCACTCTTTTTCCTCCCTTGCCAATGAAGTTGGATCTTAATTCTGTCATTTGCTTCTGGAAATGGGATATGTAATTGTTGCAATAGATCTTCATGAACAACCTGAATCATAATTTTTTTCTTCCCTTACTATAACAGGCTAGGTCAAGTTTGCCTTTTTAGTAAGTAGCCATACAAAAGATCAACAAAAGTTTAGTTGGTATCTAGTTAGCATTTCATCTTTATTAGCACTCATCTGAATTGTATGTGGTATTATTGCATTGCAGGCCCTTGATCTCACTGAGCAACAGAAGAATGGGTTTCCATTTCTGAATTCCTATTTTTATATCATGATTCCTAGTATATGTACTGCGGCAATATTCTGCCAAAATCAACTTTTATGCCGGGAGAAAATATTTTGTGTCATGGGTTGAATAATAATTATATGATAGCCTAGTTTTCAAAGTTTGGAGATATATTAACTCTGTGTTTATCTTGTAGAATTGCTGTTCATTCTGAGGATAATATTACCTTAGTGACTAGTCATATCTCAGGGAACATGTCAATGGCCACACATACCATTCCAGATGAACTATTGAGGCTATGAGAAGGTTGAGATAACCATTCAAACTTGACTGTTTCATGTAGGATATGTATCTATCACTGGGGTCGTTAAACACCTGTTAAATGAAGAACATTTAAATGGATTCTACAGATATTTTCAATCATCTGTGCCCTTTGTTCCTTGGTCTGGGATTCCTTTGAACTCTTGCTGCAATATTCTGCTATTTTCATGAAGGGTATACTCATGATAGAATTTTACATGCCATATGAGATAATAGGATACACCTGACCTCTCTAATTATCCTAAGGTGTGACAAGTTGGATTCCCTCGTGTGCCATCACAGTAGCATTAATTGTCCCTGAGATGAAGCTATGTTTTCCGTATTTTATCACATGCTGGAGAAAAGTCTTCAACAAGCATACTTTACAACTAAATAGAATGTTGGAATCTTTGTTGGGGCATATTTGCCAACTGGAGGGACAATTGTGGCTAATTGAATGAGTACTGATGTCTTTAAGTGGAAATACAAGGATTGACCTATGACAATGACAAAAACTCATATGGATGAGGGTGAAGTTAAAAAATAGTCTTTTGAAAACTAGTGAAGTGAGTAAAATGAATTGCCTGAGTTGCATTCCAAGTGTTGCTGAAAATGATTATAATTGGGAAGATTGTTATCTGCAGTAGTATGAGATCCCAAGTAGGAGTTGGACATATGAAAGCATTTTAAGCAGATGAAGTCAATATTCTTTCTTGACTACTCTATCTACTGCTTTGTATGGGTAGTATTATGAGAGTTATTTCTGTTGTAATTCTCTGTATGACTGAATGCTGTTTGGCTTCAAAGATACCTCCTACGAGTACTTTAGAGAGTTGCTTCAACACAGCATCTGTTTTTTTTCCTGACCAAGTGCTCTAACCCCGAGCATATTCGTAACATTAATTTTATTCAGTGGCAAACTTTATGTTAAATTCTCCATTTGATATTTCTGATAAAC
This sequence comes from Pelargonium australe, assembly GCA_036897465.1. Taxonomy (NCBI): domain Eukaryota; kingdom Viridiplantae; phylum Streptophyta; class Magnoliopsida; order Geraniales; family Geraniaceae; genus Pelargonium; species Pelargonium australe. The sequence goes on along the minus strand of JAYMTH010004110.1, from coordinate 6,772 downwards.
AATGCCATGAAGTTATAAATTTTGGATGTATTTTTTTTGTTCTTTTATTCCTTTTGTGCTTCGCGGCTTATCCGTAGAAGTTGGATGTAACTCTAGAATGGAAGCACTTTAGGTTATGTACATGCTATTGTATTTTCAGATCATTATAACAATGATGTATATATAGTGATATTATTTGTATAAATATTTGGCCTTTGATAATTTTGTTTCATGTTTACATTACTGTCTTAAACTACATTGAGTTGAGGTATTCAAAAGGTGGATAGGCAGTAATTCTTCAGTGAAATATTGCAGACTATCGGAAAACACATTGTTTAACAGGTCGCTAACAGGTTGTCTTGGGTTGCATTCCATGTTATGTGATTCATCATTTAATAATGTAGATTGAATGAGTCTTCGTTAGTGTAGCTTTAGTATACATAAGTCATAAATGCATGATATATTGTTTTATTGTCTTGTAATGGTCATCTTATATTTAGTAGCCAGTTTATCAACTAGCCTTTTTTACCCTCCCCCCTAGTATGTGCCTGCTTATTACTACAGTGTTTGACTATAATTAATATGTCTTCAGGCGCTTGTTTGACGACCAATATTTACAGTGTTTGACTATAATTGATATGTCGTTAGGTGCTTGTTTGACGACCAATATTTACAGATATGTTCTTTTATACATTATTGATTTCAAACTGTTAGTTAATGACATTGTTTAGGAATTTTGGTAGTGATATTTATTTATATACACAACCTGCTGTTGTTGTAGTTATCTACATAGGTGACAATGCTGTTTCTGGTGGTAAAATAAATAAATTATTTACAGCACTTTTGTAGTGTGAATTGCTTATAATTTTTTTTTTTTTTTTTTTTTTTATTTACATGGAAACATGATTTATGATTTAACTACACTGAAGAATTATCTGATATTTTTTCTTGTGCATCAGTCACACGTTTACATCACTAGATCATTCATCACTTCATATTTTATAGTACAATCTCATTCTCCAAAAATTTTCCTTTTCCTTTTTCTTTTCTTTTCTTTTCTTTTGTTCATCATTGATTCCTTAACTTGCCTTTGCACCACTTTAATTGATTGTTTGGCTGTTTGTATATTCTCCCTGTTCATTTTATTTTTGACACAGCTCAATGCTAGTAGGTTTATCTCGTGTCTCTTGATATGCAGTCTTGTTTGTCTTTCTGATAGTTTCTTGTAGGTTAGTCCCAATTATGGTATCAAGATGTTTTGTGCTACTGTTGCCTTGAGGCCATTTTTGCAAGACTTCCATTTTACTTTTTAACTCGTTCATGGAGGGGGATTAGCAGCAGCCAAAACATATTCTGTGTTTAAAATCTATTTTGGGTTTATGCAGTGTGTTGTGAATTTCCTTTGCCAACATATTCTATTTTGAGTCTCAGTGATGTTAAAAGGTCTTTAATGGAATTCCAGTTTACTATTGATGTCCTATAGTTATTGCAATTGTATTAACATTAGCCCTGTGATGTTTTTCTTAGCTGAAAAAAAAACAAGACAGAACTTTTGTTTAGAATACTGTAAGTATATTGTGATTTGAGAATTACTTATTTCTTCATGAATTCTTCTATCTATGATCCTCTGATTATACATATCGATTGTGACTCTATTTATGAAATCTACCATGAAAAGACACTATCTCACTCATTTCAAAAACATCAAGATAGTTGCCTGATCTGAGGATATTCTGATTGTAAATGTGGTGCTGATTTGGTTTCTGAAATCTTCCATAAACTACCCTACCATACTCATTGCCTGAGTGGAGAGAAGATATGGTTCTGGATCGAGCTGAATGATAGGGAGGTTTGCGTTCCAAATCTCTAATTGGTCAATGATGTTTTGAATGAACAAGGCTGCATATTAAATATACCATTATTTTCAAAGCCATATTCTAGTTCCACATGGTCATTGAGCCATTTGTACTTCACTTGAAATCCTAGTCAGAATAAATGGTTCCTGATTTAACCCAAGGATAGAATTTCCTTGCAGAAACTTTACACTATTAGTAATGACATTAAGGTAATAGCAGTGCAATTTTGTTTCACATTTATGTGCGCATTGCAAATTTGTTCCCGATCTCTTTTGGGGCAATTACTGCAAGGTTTCTCTCCCCTGAGATTTCATATTTACATGTGTGCATTGCAAATTTATTCCTGATCTTTAGTGGAGTAATTACTGCAAGGTTTCTTTCCCCTGAGATAACAAATAATTTTCATTTCATGTAGATTGATTCTTTTCATACTCTTATTTGAAGTTGCTATGGGACATAGACATCTGCCTAATACATCCCAAATGTCTGAGATAGACCAAGACCAAAACCAATGTCATGGAGCTGTTGAAGGATCTTATTTAACTATAGGTAATGGAGCTTTGAGCACTTAATTCTATCTTTTTTCTCCAAAGTTTTCTATGATTTTGTTATAATCAGATTATCAGTTCAGAATATGCTACACCCTTGCTGGGTAGTCATCTATCTCAATATTGGTTGGTCTTAATTTTAAATTTTTTACACATTGGTATTGTTGAAGTCTTCAATACTCTCTGTGCTGTTTGGGACTGATTTGTATACCAACTCCACCTATTAGCTTAAGCTTTTAGGTTTGAAAGTTAATTTGGGATTGTAGTGTATGGTTAGTTATTTGTTTTGTGTGGTCCATATGTGGGGGAGTTGTGTCCCACACAATCAAGGAGTATATGATGTACTCATAAGCCTGTTCTGCTATTCCACTTGGAGAAATTGTGTTAAAGTGGGTTGCTTATGTTCTATATGTTTAGTTTTGGTACACATGCATAGCTCATTTATGTTGTTAGACCTGCATGTAAGGGGGAATGTATCTTTGTACACAAATTGGTTGTGCTTGTGAGTTGTGACTATATACCCATTATAGTTAGGGTTTTGGGGCCAGAAAATTGACTTAGCCCATTAATATTTCCTAGGATGAATCGAAAAAAAAAAGTTTTCTTGAATGCATATCGAGAGAGAATCAAATCCATTTTCAATCGAGTCCAAAAATGAGTCTTGTTTCTTTTGGATTTTTTATTTCTCAAAATGAGTGTCCTCTTTCCTTTTCAGAATAAGTTAGTTAGAATCCATTGAATTTGTTACAACACATGCAAATGTGGGTATAAGGGGAAACATCGACCCCCAACTAACTTCTCCGTAATTTTTTCCAAAAAGGAATACAAGACACTCATTTTAGTACAAAGGGAGTATTGTTTATTGATGGATTGACCTCTGCTTTAATACTCATTGTGTGCCCTGGACATTTTATTTTGCAGGAAGGGCCGTTGCACCTGATAATGGTTCTTATGCTTATCCTACAGAACATAGAGTAACAAATAGAGGATATGACGGTTCTCAACAAGATTTTGAAGGCAGGCTGGTTGATCACTCCTCATCAGGTTTCAGATTGGGAGGTCATTATATGCAGCCTGCTGTTTCTGGGACATCTTATGATTCCTTCCCAGGCTTCCCAACTGCTAGAAGCATTAATATGGTCTCAGAGAATAATGCTGGCCATGCTCATCCTAACTTTCCCAACTGGCATACTACCAATGAAATTGAGGGAGGATCACTAGCACCTACAATGGGCATTGTAAGAGGTCCATTCAAAAGGAAAAGCCCTGATATCTCTGTAGCGTGTGAGAGAGGGGACACTAGCAGATTTTTCGCTGGCAGTTCCTCCAATTCTGAGTTCCAACTGGAGAAATCAACAGTGGATCACCAAAATTATTCTTCGAGTTCCAATGGCTTGCCTCACTACTGGAGTGGCAGCAGATCTGTTGGCAGTGAAGATTTTCAAAGGAATGTAAGAAGCCGATCTGGGCTTGATTTGGAACCCAACACATGGAGAAATTATTCTTCAACGTACTCTTCCAATCATCACTGTTCAATGACTCACCCAATGAACCATCAACGAACAGCTGAAATTACTAATTTGAATGGAAATTCAATTGTTCCTGAACCAACCCATAATACTGTATTCCCAGCTGCTCATGGGAGATTGCCAACTACAGGTTGAGCCATATCTTGCCTCTTGTTCTTAACCTTTTCCATGAATGCTAAGAAAATGCCTTAACTCTTGTATGAACATGCAGAATATAGTGGCATGAATCACGAGACAAATCAGTTTTTCGTTGGAGGAAATAGTACAGAGATCGGTGGTCACTGCCATGGTCCCATTTTAAGCAGAAATCCTGTTTTACCCCCACAGTATCCTCAAGCACCACACCCTCAGGCTGTGATGGGGAGCCGCATTAATTACTCTCGAGGAGCTATACCTCCTTCATATACATCTGATCCAAGTTTCAGTCGTTTGGGTAGTGAAGCATCTTCCTCTGCAAATCATCTGCAGTTTCCCTCAGGAAGTTATTCTTCCCAACATTCAAGGCCATTGCCTGCAAGAGGCTGGCATAGTAACTACAGGGATGGCAGATCAAGGAGATTCCACAGACCTTCTAATGCAGTGGAGGGGCATGATAGAATGAGATCTGAGGTGTGTATACTTGTTATTTTGAAGTTTTAGTTTTAAGTATAAAAGCTCTAGGGAAAATCTTTTAATGAGACTTTGAGTTCTAAGGGTTTTCACTTGGGATTTTGAAGTTTTAAATTTAAGTATAAAAGCTCTAGGGAAAATATTTAATGAGACTTTGAGTTCTAAGGGTTTTCACTTGGGAGTTCTTTTAGTATTAAAACTGACATGATAAGATAGTCTATTTTCAGAAATTTACCATCTTGTAGAATGCATATTTCCCTTGATCATGCAGTTAGGTGATTACATCACGCTTTTATCTAGCGTAGCTGTGGCCATTAGTGTCTCTTTCCTAGACTGGCATTTGTGTTGAGATGGCACAAGGCTCGCAGATCATATTCTTTGATTGACCGTTTATATCCTAGTGGTTGCACAAATTCATTTTTTTTTTGTTCATAAGATAACTCACCTGCTTTTATCATATGTGCTCGTAAGTACCTAGAATTAGAAAGGATGCTGGGTAGTTTTAAAATGTAACAGATCCTTCGACTTCAAGGTTATTATATTTCTCTCAAGGAAACGTTGGGAAACTGGCTTCTCATCTTTAAATCTCCTATTTTCTATTTACATTATCCTCAAAGTTTCCAGGATCCATCCTGAGGCTAAGAGGTTCTTAGTCTATGAAAGTAACAGGTCGGTGAAACTCTGATGTTATGTACTAACTGATATCACAGTTCTCATGCAAGTTGAACTTCCATCTTTGCATGTTTTATAACCATCTAAATATGACAGCATACCTTGGAGAGCACCTGACCCTGTCCAGGCTGAATATATTTTCTGCTTAATTAGATTCTTAAACGGTGAACATTTAACATGTGCAGGCTTTCGCAATGATGGACCGTTCATCACTGTATGGTTCCCGAAATATGTTCGATCAATATAGAGACATGAGACTAGACGTAGACAACATGAGTTATGAGGTTATTATTGTGATTTACTTCATTTCCTTGCTCCCTTCTATCTTCTTTCCTACTTGCATTGATTGTAGAATATTGTCTTTGGGCAGGAACTACTTGCTCTAGGAGAAAGGATAGGAAGCGTGAACACAGGATTGTCCAAAGAAGTGGTTCCAAAGTGCTTGATGGTGAAAACATACTGCTCATCAGATTGTAACCAGGAGGAAGCCTCTTGTGCTATCTGCCTTGTAAGCATTTGGTTATCTACCCTTTTTATTTTTAACTTGAAAGTTATTGGCCAAAGCTGAGGCTTTTTAATAAATAAAATTGATCGAATCTGAGATATAGATCTCAATATCGGTGTAGTTGGCACTCTGCACTTGACACACACATATTGGTGAAACACCAATCAGTTGGTAGTCCTATTTATAAGATTAAACATCATGTCCATGTCTTTGGTAAATGTGATCAATTCAATTCCATAAACATAAAGAATATTTTTTGCATAAATGTTGGGCTTTTCTAATCTAATATTCATACGGGTTAGTGGAGTATCTTAGTTTAAGCTGGTTCTGAATAAAAACTGTCTAGATGACTGTAACTCACTCTTGATGTTGCCATTAATTCACAGGAGAAATATGAGAACGGGGAGGAAATTGGAACAGTGAGGAAATGCGGGCATGACTACCACGTGGGTTGCGTCAAGAGGTGGTTGTCAATGAAGAATGTGTGCCCGATTTGCAAGGGACCCGCTCAAGCAGATGGTGGGTCGGAGGAGAAATAATTATATTTTATATATATGTATGTAGACAATTCTTGTAAATATTGCTCATATGAACAATCTGTCAAATGGATATTTGACACATTCTGAAATGGATTGATCGATTCTGTCTTTATCGTTCATGCTTTCTTTTTCCAAAGGAAGTGTAGTCTAGAATGAAGGTTTGAGTTTGATGGCTTTGGAACATATGCATCAATTCATATACAGGTTGCAATCAAGCTCGGTATGGAATATGGTTATGAATTTCAGGGACTGGAAATGGGGAAGGTGAGATAATCTCATTTAACAGCTGAATAAGAAATTTGGAAAGTTTTGAGCTGTCTGTATATTATAGAGAAGGGAAAATGTCCAAACTGGTCCGTGAACTACACGCCATCTAGACTTAAATGGATTTTGTCAATATTTTGATTGAATGTCCTGACGAGCTTGATTTTTGAAAACATTTTGACTATAACAGCTCTTTCGCCTATCGTTTGGACTGAAATGACTAGTTTGATAGTTCAGTGACCAAAATGGTACGAACAAGATAGTTCAGTGA
>JAYMTH010004109.1:0-10159 GCA_036897465.1 Pelargonium australe | reverse complement strand
GGGCTCATTTTGGAGAACCTTTGGACTAAAATGGCACTATCGTCTAACCTTTGGACTACAGCGGCACGTTTGAAAAGTGAAGGACTAAAACGACACGATTTGGACAGGTCAGGGACTAAAATGAACATTTTTCCTTGATTAAAACAAGTTTAAGTATCAAATTCAAAACCTATAGACCAAATTGAGTCTTTTACCAAAATTTCAAAATCATCAACTTTGTGTTCTTATTTTAATTAATTCTAAATTTGTAGGATCATGAACGAGCTTTTTTCGATTCAGCAGATTGGGCCTTGTGCAAGGTAATAAACCCAATTATGAAAATTAAGATCAAATTACAAAAATTACTTTTTATTAGCATAGTAGTGTTGAAAATTTGTTTTGTTTTGTTGAATGTGGAACTAACAGCAAGGTGGTGGAATGGATCACAAAGCAAATAATGTGGTAGAGACACTGCAACCTAAACTACAGGTAATATTGAATAATTAAATGCATAAGTATATATTAATACATGACAAAGGTCATTGATTGTTTCAAGAGTTTGTGTTAATTTACTACTAATATAAATTGTTAACAATGTGTAGAAAACACCACACCAACAACTTCCTCCTAGAAGGCCTGCTTGTACATCTGGTCGAGATAGCTTGTAAGTACCTGAATCGAAACAATTAGTTATGTGATTTAGTTTAGCAGTAAATGGTTTTTTTTATCAGTAGAACTACACAGTATAAAGTATAACTCAAGAACTTGAGAAAATTAAAGCGTTTAAACAGCTTGACTCACGATGTTTTAAAAATTAATTATTTGAGTTTATTATTATAAAAACATGAGATTTAATTTGTGAAACAATCATGGTCATATATGCATTATAAGAAAATGTAGAAGAAATTAATTTTGCACAAGAGGCATGAACTTCCAATGGATTGGAATTTGTATGAATTAATGTTTTGTATTGGTTTCTTGCAGGTAGAGTGAAATCATGGAGATTAAAATATTATTGATATATTGATGATGAAATGTGCACAAAATTGTCCTTGGCTTTTAATAAATGAGTAAATAGACGAGCAATTCACATGCTTTGTTATGAATTGAAACAACAATTCACTTTATCAGAATGTACAAAATTCTTGTATTTTAAATCATTGTATTTTTTTTTTCATACAAGTTAGAATCACGTTATATCGTATCGATTACATTTATAGCGTTAGAACACTCAAACTTACAACACAAACACAAAGATAACTAACCACTTGGCCCGCACAGAATCACCAATTTTGTTTTGGTAATTTCGAAATAGTTTACGTTCAAGCTCTCGACGGACTAATTAGTAATTACAGCCATAGAAAAATTGCGACTTTTCGAAGGAAAACCAAAAACAGCATAAACAATTCAATGGGGCTGCGAGAAACAAGACCAAGGTACAAAAGAGCGAACTTAATAACATAGCCTCTAATTTTACTTGCCAACATGCTTCTCAAAGAACCATCCTCAACATGCTTCCTTGAAACAACCTAATTATTAACACAGAACAAGCCAAATTCTTTAATATTTTACAAAGTTTTGTGTCAACAATATTAACTTGCAAATTGCGTCTCATAATCTTACCTTTGCTGATTTATAGAGTTCATCGTGCTCATCGGACAATGTTGGACGGGCATGAAATGCCAATTTTATGTCCTGTGTCGTGAACAATGTAACAGTTAATTTTGTTTGAAATTGACATGGATACATACTTAGATTCGTGAGCCTAATACTGTCGCATTTGACTCAACATACAATTAAATGACTTAAGCCCACATTTATACTTTTAATATTATATTCCAGCTGACGCAATTGCACGTCTCGTGCAACACTCTAAGAAAAGGACAAGAAAATCATACACTTCATGACTAGAAGGACAAGTCTATACCTTGTCGACGGCGTGAAGGGCAGCCCGGTGACCTCCGACGCCGGCTCCGATGATGAGTAGATTGTTATCAAAGGAGGTAGGAGAGGTTCTATTGGCGGAGATGAGGTGGCAGTAGTGTTGAGATAGAGAAGAAAAGGAGGAGGCGTGGCGCCGGAGACTGCCGCAGAAGCGGATCAGATGGATAGGGTTGGAGGTGGAGAGGGACATGATCAGTGTGGACCGGATTGTTTCGAGCTGAGAATAGTAAAGGTGGTCATGGAGGCTCTTTGTTTCATGGGACAAGACCGTCCGTTAATATTTAGGAGAGTGGGCGGACAATTCCAAATTCACCGTTTGCAATTGGTATCAACTATCAAATATTACAGTGTCGGGACATTTTCATACAAGACACAAACGAAATGGATTTGGGCGGGTGCTCCACATCCACAAATTTATTGAGACGAGTATGAGTGTTAATTGATAAGGTGTCATCACTTGATTGATATGATTTATTGACTGTGACTCTTAGCTAGTAAATTATGATTTAGATTTTATTTTCTCTGAATAACGACTGATGCAAATTGATAAGGTCGGGGGAGGCTAGGTTCGACCATAATGACCGGTGCTTAGGACGAGGTCGGACGGGTTGGTTGGGGTAAGCAAGGCTAGGATTGTTGAAGCTATTTCAATCCGAGAGGCACTTAGACTGAAATTCAGAATTGGAAATCGGTTGTGATAGAGTCTGATGCTGAAAATGTAGTTAAAAGTTTGCAGACTAGATGAGAGGGTAATTCTAATGCCTTGAGTTTGATTGTCGGGGATAAAATATCCAGTAGTGCAAGGTTGTCTAATATTAGGTTTTGTTTTGCTCATTGGTCTGCAAACCGGGTGGCTCATATTTTAACTTGGTCGTCTGTTACTGTGTCAGACTCTAACAGTTGGTCGGGGTTTGAACCCGATCAAATGTTTGAGGACCATGTATGAATATACATAGACTATTGAACCCATAATTATATATGGGCTGATCGGGAGCCCATATTTTGGCCCGGTTTATGGACCTTCCGGCCCAATCCAGTTTTTGAACACTGGTGTCGCCTCCATCTTCCCTAACCTCACTCACCAGCAAAAAAGTGTTGAAACCGAAACACTATTTGCTCTGCTTCGCCTCTTCTTTGCTTCTCCAAATCTGCGCGAGCTTGCTTTTGCTCCAGCAAATGGCATCACCGTCGTCTTCGTCGTCTCTTTCAGGTTCCGGGGCGACCGAGAGAAGGGGAATACCCGGAGCTCAGTTCGTCGAGGATGTCGAAACCTATCTCTCCCAATTAGGCCTCGATGTCAACTCTGCTCTCGCCTTCCTCCAAGAAAGGTTTCATTTTTTCCATCTTTAGCTGCGAATCTCAATATGGGTTTGATTTTCATTGGTTTTCATTTTATGGGTCTGTGACCAATTACAGTTTTGAGTTTGATCCCAGTTTGTTTGCTATCATGTTTAGGCTTCAGCAGTACAAGGTGGTTGAGATGAAGCTTCTTGCTCAGCAGAGGGAACTTCAGGTGGGTATTGAAGCCACTTGCTCAAAAGTTTAAACTAACTGCAAATTATAATGCATCAACTGAGGTTTATAGGCTAAAGTTTTCACTTTGATAGATTTGTACTTTCTGGGAAGTGAAAATGTTGCTCTTAGTGAGATAATGAAGTTTTGAAATGACTCATAAGGTTATTTTAGCCATTAAAAGAATAAAGAGATAATATACTAACAGTTCTCATGCTATGATTTGTTATACACCACAAGATAGATCAGAAGCTTACTTGGAGTTTAAAATATTAGGTCATGTAGTTCTATGTGTTGAACTTGATTTGGTGACAACTGTATAATACAAAGTAGGTCTTTCATATAGAAGATGAAATCCACACTTTCTGGCAAAATGAAAATGTAGAACATCTGAACATGAATGTTGAGATATGCAAAATTCCCGATTTATGGTATTTTTCAATTATGCCTTAATTAAATTAGCTGAATTGTTCTCATAGAATAAAACTTGAACTATGTTTATTTCCTATTTGAATATTCATCTACTCTAATAAATGCCCTGTATATTTGGCTTCTTTTTTACCCTCAAAACATATCAATGTAACGTATATTTTTAGATGTCTACAATGAACAACATAACCATATGGGCAAGTTATTCTATACATATCAAATGCATGGATGCGTGAATTTGTTTCCATTGTGTTGCATATAGAACATGTGCTGTAGAAGTATGGAGTTCTATGTCATGTCAAAAGTGGCCAATAGACAATTAGTTAATGTTGATATCATCTGGGATATACATCTTCAATTTGACTATTGACTATGGAGCATGCTATCTATGGATCATTGACCTGAATTTCTTTAGTATTAATTTTTCTTCAATATTTTGCTTCAAGATGAATAATGATTATGTGACTTATCACACATTGATTCATCTTTGTTTAATTGTAAGGGTTTATTTTCAATTCATTTTTAGTCTCTGCTCATATCTTACCTATTTGAGTTTTTTTTTTTCCTTCTGTTTATTGTGGTTTTCAGGCAAAGATACCGGATATTGAGAAATGTTTAGATGCAGTTGCCACTCTGCAAGCTAAGAAGGGTACTGGTGAGGTTCGTCTTCCAATTCTAGCTAATCAATAGTATGTATAATAATTTGAGTTTCGAGATGCCAAGTTATTTAGGACACGTGTTACAATTAAATTAAGATGAATCAAAAGCTTGACTGCGCCATAGTTGTGAATTTTACTTATTTGGGACATGTGTTGCATTTAACATTTAGCAAAGCTCATGGCCTGTCTTCTTTTACTTCGCAGATACAAATTAGTTTAGACAAATCCTCATTTAGCTCAAACTCCATTTTTGTTGAATAACTGCTAAATCAATATTGGACAAAATAGCTAAATAGAATGTGTAATGATATGCACATATAGTGGTAATGTTAGTAGTTCAAATCAGGATGGTTAAAATGATGCCTCTTCTATATAGATGAAAGCTTGATCCTGCTGTTAATTTGTATCATCAATTGAACTATACAGTGTATTTGTAAGCTATGTTGTCTTGTTCCTAGTTGGCAATTAATAATAAGTGAAAATTTCACATTAAGGACTAGGACATGTAACTCACGTGATGTGAGCAGACCGGTGGGCAAATCTTTGGCTCTCTAGCCAGTCTTTGGACTAAGACATTGGCAATTAATAATGGCTAAACTTCCTTTCTTCTGAGATAGTCTTAATTTAAATATACTAATATTGATTATTGCTTGCATGCTGTAGTATCTTCATGACAATGCTAGCAAATTTGGATAAATACTAGTTCAAGTGAATCTATGTTAGAATTAGGGTATGGTGCATCTCGGCAAAATTTTGAATTTTGGTTGAATTTAGGGGATGTTGTAATGGGTCCAACTAGCTAAGGAAGTATAGTTAGGAAAAGTAGAGAAAATAGAAAGGTGATAGTAAACATAAGCATCAATCTTGGGGGTCCCTAGGCATCACATACAAGATAGATGCACAATTTTCTTTAGATTCACTCTAGAATTGTTCTTCAGTGTCACCCAACAGTAGATTGCGGATCAGATCTTCAAGACCTTTGTATTTGAAAAGGAAGAACATGCATTTTAGTGTATTCACCTCTGGTGTGAGAGCTAGTCTTTAGTGAGAATTCAAGTAACACTAAAGAGCGAAGAAATGAGTTGTGAGAGTATTAGTTTGCACCATATGGAGGTGAGATAGTTATACTACTAGCCATGAGGTGGTGGTGCACTTTGGTTGGCCTACAGGAGTTGACGTGGAATGATTAGTTACTACATGTTCTTTGGACACTTTGAAGCTGCCAACAGATTTGGGCGTCTCTATTACCTCTCGACCATACCGTGTACCAATATCATGGGTTTGGCAGAGAGACTTCGTTTATTAAACCGGGCGTAGCGAGCTCTTAACTTTTGAGTTTTATCTTCCTTTGGATAGTCTTAGTTTTATACAATAATATTGACTTTTCACTACTACAACACTTGGTTCCAGGGATGCTAAGTTATCATCTTTCAACAGCTCTATTTTAGTACTTTTGCTTTGCAACATTCTTGTAGTATGAATGGTTGAGATATGCATAAGAGGTCAAAGTATTAGATATTTATTGCTGACTGCTGACCATTCAGTGGTCAATTGACATCAGTAGCATTTTTATATCTTTGAGTTCATCAAAGTAGGCCTTTCACTTTAGACCGTGCATTTTACAACAGCAAATTATCTCTATCCAACATAAGTATGCTATTCATTCTGTATATTACCATTCATTTTTCTTATTGATGAGCTATCTCTTAATTTTGAACTTAAAAGATATACTGAATTTCAATGTCCACCTTTCGCGCTATCTCTTAATTTTGAACTTAAAAGATATACCGAATTTCAATGTCCACCTTTCGCATTGAGCTGATAGCTGAATGACATCAAACATTGTTCTATTAATATCCTGAAGTGGCATCTTCTTTTTTCTGGTCATTTTTGCTTGCAAAGAGAGTGCTTCCTCCTTTTCTGACATTTTTACAAACTTAATCCATGAATTGACACAAATTCACTTATTTATCTATCTTTTTTATTTTTAGAGTATGGTTAATGGATACCTTTATATCATGATTTTGTATAGATTGGGACACCGATAACATAAGAATCAGATAGTAAATGTTCCTTTTGCACCACAAGGTTAAGCCCTTGCACCAGTTACGCTCCTATGTGTACCATGGCAGCCACATAAATTTCTAGAGTCATGTTTTTATTTATTTATTATTTATTGTTAAATTGTAGCTGATTTTGAAGGTTCTTTACGATAATCAATTATTCGTTATAAATAAATGTTAACTTTTACTTTGTATTTTGGATATAGGCGTTGATAGCTGATTTTGAAGTCTCAGAAGGCATATATTCGCGTGCTCGCATTGAGGATTCGGACTCAGTGTGTTTATGGCTGGGAGCAAATGTCATGTTGGAGTATTCATGTGAAGAGGTCCACCAGTTGTAACTTTATATGAGTTTAGAGTTGCTTTGATGCAGTGAGACAGGTAGCATAAATTCTTGTTCTTATTTGTGGTGCAGGCCACTGCTCTTCTTCGAAAGAATCTAGATAATGCTACCGCCAGCCTAGAAGTTCTCGTTGCTGATCTACAATTCTTGAGAGATCAAGTGACAATAACCCAGGTAATAATAGTTCAGCATAAATTTGAACTTTTGTTTCAACATTATATCGTGACATCTGCATTAGAACTATTTGTGTTAGTGGGCTTAATATTACTATACTTAAAATTGATGTCTGACCATATGTGCCCTCTTTCCTTTTCGATACCTTTAAATTAGATGGTTGTAACAAGTTGAGTTGGTTCCATTTAGAGCACAAATGGAAAGTTAACGACTAGTATAATTATCTTTAACGTATGCAAAAATTCAAATAAGATACTCCGTCCCTATATGTGTCCTGCTTTCCATTTTGAGAAAAATTCAAGAGAAGTTAGTGTTGTATATTTCCTCTTCTATCCCCATGCACATGGGTTGTTTCAAACTTAAGGGACGCTAACTAACTTGACATTATTGGTAACTCAAAATGCAAGTGAAACACGACACATATTTTGGGCGGTGGGAATAGTTATTATAGGACACTTCTTTGTTGCCCTAGTACAGTTTGAGTTTCATTTAGTCATTCTTTAGACTATTTTGTAGCGTCGCATTTCCTGACAGCTTGACTAATATTGAGCAGGTCACCATCGCCCGCGTTTACAACTGGGATGTTCATCAGCGAAGGATTCGACAAGCTGCTGCTGCTAAAGACTCTTGAATTGAAAACCTTCACAACGTTTCCGAATTCAAGTTGAGTGTATGGTCTTAATCTCTCTTACTGCGATGTTGAAAAGATAGTTCTCTTCTCTTATTATTTTCCTTGTCGGTAAAATTATCTTTACATGAATCCTCAAATGTTAGGAGCAGTTTAGATCCACAGTGAACCTTGGGGTTGATCTGTAACATTTATGTGCACTACAATGTTTTTGGCTTATGAGAGTGTGATTTTGTGAAATCTAGTCCATAGAGGCATCATTCACTGTTCCAGTCCAATTTCAAGATTGGTTTTTCAAGATTGATGATATATTTGGATGTTTCATTTTCAAAACATTATGGAAGTTGGTTGGTTGGTTGGTTTGGTTTGTCAGAATCAGTCAGAAATACTGAGGAGGTGATGCTATTAATTGAATTGTTGGCCTTATAAATATATTTATATGATGAAGTCAACTATATATTTGTACTGCAATTCATTTTAGAATAGAGTGTAATGAAAGCATTACTTTTATGTTTTCTACTTTGATAATAGTCCTTTGTTATGTAAAAAGTGCCTTTTTTTTTCACTAGGAAAGAACCACATTGTTGTTGGAGAGAGATACCATGTACTCTCTTCGTCTCAAAATGATGGATTCGACTTCAGGCTCATTTCTTATAGCTTGATTGCTCTCTATACTTATAATGAAGACGTTGATTTCACATAAACAATTGCTCTCGTCGCAAATTGGGTTTCTGTTTGTTGCTCATTGTCATCGAACGTTAGAAATGACTTCTTACCCAAAGAAACTCCGTTTGTTTGAGGATGGGCGGGTCATAATGACCCCGTACCCGTTACATTGAAAATTTTTCTTTTCCCCAATACCACCTTATGTCCCAAAAAAAATTATGTCCCATGCTTTATTCGGGTTAGGGACTTTAAGATCCTGTCAAGTTTGAGTTAAATTGTCATCCCTAATCATACTCTCATTTAGCGCTTTTTATTTTTCACTAAATACCGTCTCGTCGGAACTTTCATAGGAGAACTTGGCGGTGACAAATTTCACATGACACTTGAATCAAAATTGTCACTGTCAATATAAGCTTTACCAAACAATACAAATCAGGATATTTCAGAAAGATATATGTGTGCACCAATAACGTACACAATCATTTATATTTGAAATCTATTAAAATCAAAGTATACGATGCCTTATCAAATCTGTTTTTCATTTTCCTTTATAAATTGTCGGAAATTTAATATTCTCCATTACCATAGATACGTATAGAAACATTTTCTTTCAAGAAAAAAATCGTATATAAGTATTCCATTTTTTCTTTAAAGAAATGATCATGAAAGTATATTGTTTTCTTTTTTTCTTTTCTTTCCCAAATGCGTGTCACGTTTAAATTAGAATTTTTAATATTGCCTCTCGTCTTTTTAGCGTTTTGTACGTTCAATTTTACAGATTGCAAAAAATATGAACAAAAACTAGTTATGAATCAAATTAGCTCTTAGTGTTCAACCAATATTTGATTTCATTATTTTTTTTTTCCAAATGAATTTGAGTGGTATTTATTATTTAAGTGTATAATTTAGTTGGTTTGAATATTTGATTCACCTCTAGTCAAATTCGTTCCAAGTTATGATATTATTCTTTTCTTGTACGTTCTTTTTTATTTTGTGATAAAATCGAATCATTTGATAATGAAGTCAATTCAACATCGAAATGCATGAAATAAAGTTGTTGGAAACCTAAAATCTCAAAAGTATAATGAATTAACTAAAATCAAATATCTCAAAACTTAAGGATTACGACAAATTTTTTTAACCGAATGAATGTTTTGTGTCAGTACTAATAATCTTATCCGTCATGCTTTTCAAAGCCAAAACAAGGATCAATCTCAAAACCTTGCTCCTTTCTCATATTTATCATATTGTTTTCCCTCGTACTTGCACGCTTATTTTGGGTAGGAACTTTGCTTCAACTTCAAGTCTCATTTATGATCCTAGGGATAATATATATATTCAACTCATTTTCCAAGATCATGTATGCTAAGGTAATAGTTTTCATATCTTGAACGTTTGATAACTCGTGTCTCAAATTTATAAACAACAACAACTCATGTATGCAAGCACCATGTTTTGTATGTGTAGGGGATGAAAAAAAAAAAAAAAAAAAAAAAGATTGGGTAAGAAAATAAATTCAACTTTTTCTATGAAATCTTGAATATATTATGAAAAACATTGATGAAGAAATTAAATTATTTGGTCGGACAAGTAGTTTAAGATTACCGCCGGAATCGAGAAAGCTTCATGACAATCAACATATACGACCGAGAAGCTTTGATACCGATTATATTATCCGTCAATAACAACATTTTACAATTATCTATAGTTGAGACCAACTTCAATATTTTTAAATAAAACAAAAACATATCATTCATATAAT
>JAYMTH010004108.1:0-10160 GCA_036897465.1 Pelargonium australe | reverse complement strand
TTCACACCCAACCCCTTCTTCTTCACGTTCATCGGCGGAGATTTGAAGAAAATCGAGTTAAAAATAAAAGGGATTACCTTGAAATCAACAGGATATTGAGACTCAGATATATTCTTGAACAAGACCCGAGGGGATAAATTTGATGGAGACCGAAAATAGACCCTTTTCATCATGTTTGGTATGTAATAGATTTTGGTAATCTACAAAATCCAAAGCCTTCAAGGGCTTCATATAAAAAGTAACACTGCCTAATGCAATGAGTTGCTCAGTGGAAGGGCAGTGGGATGTATAATCAATATACACTGCTCCACCACTTGCTACCAGGACATATCATGGCATAAGCCATGCTAATGTTGAATCCGGACTCCTCCTCCAGCTCCAAAAATAACCTTATATTGTCATAAAAGTAAGCGAACTCGTCGAATTCTCATTCTCTATCGGCTATATGAGGATCTGGATCAACATTTGTCTTTTTCTCAAAAAGTTTGATCGTCAGAGAGATTTGTATGCCAACCTCAACAGGGTGGTCACCAGAATGGTCATCGTTGAGAGAGAGGAAATTGCAATTTTGATTTTATTTCTCTATTGACCAAATAGAAAAGAGTTGAGTTAAGCACAAAGCCACAAAGGGCCAATTGGGATTGGACTTGCATTTTTGGGCTCTCATGATTGTTGTTCATTTTGCACATGGCAGTCACATGTGCAAATCTTGCGGGTGTTCATTTTTGTCGTCCAGATTGAATTTTTGTGTCACGACAAAAAAGAACACCCGCAAGACTTGCACATGTGACTACTATGTGCAAAATGAACAACAATCATGAGAGCCCAAAAATGCAAGTTCAACCTCAAATCTTTCAAGGCCCAACCTAAAAGTATTTCCTACATTTTGTGAAAGTTTCTAGAATTGTTGGGAAAATTCATAAATTCGTAGAGTTTATAGAGTTTTCTAAAGGGACAATCATAACTGTAGATTGTAGTATTGTACTTTAGATCATAACCATCAATTTTGTAAGTCTTTTAATATAAATAGGTGAGAGTTTCATTTGCCTAAACCATATCTTGCATTGTAAATAGATCGTGTATGAAATAAACATCCATTTTACAATCTCAGGTTTTTTGAATGGTTGAGTGATCTGTATTTAGTTGGTTTTGCTATTCCTCCGGATAAGGGATGATAAACCTTTCTTGAGTAAAAAGGAGATAAATTGGGGTATCTGGATGAGTGATCTGTATTTTGTTGGTTTTTCTATTCCTCTGGATAAGGGATGATATAGATAAATTGGGAATAGATACCGTATATCTGAGGTGAAGGACGGATGGGAGGAGACATTTTTGTCTTACACAGGGCAGTACATAGATCACATTCGATGATGTCTTACATTAGTGGGGGCGGGCAAGTCATGGTGAAAATTCTAATAGTGGAAAAGATAAAAGCGGGAAAGTCGTTGGTGATTATAAAAAAGTTGCGGAACTAATAGATTTTACAATCAATCGGATGAAAGTTTATGGTGTTATGACCAAACTCCTTAAGTTTGACATAAAAGACAAAAACTCGCGATCATACTCAATTTGGGCCAAGGCATGTGTGACTATTGCCTTATCAATATCAAAGCTGGTGAGATCAGAATTTATCAAAACAAGAATCTACCAACAATCCTTCACTTGGCAATCTTTGTCCGTTGAGGTTGTATCTAAATTTGGCTTCTACTATGTAAATTACGAATCTACCCCACTCAGTTTTATTATTTGCTCTTCTCGGTATAGTGTTCACGTGTCATTCACCCTATTCATATCCCTAAACTTGGATTCTAATTCTTAAATTACAAATCTACCCCCATTCCATTGTATATTACCAGAGCTAGCAATTTTAGGGTCGGGTTCTAGGCCAGACCTATAAACTTAAACCGACACTAAAGTCACTCGAGTAAATTGCAAATTACTTATGGTGGGTTTTGTGAGAACCATCTCATTTTGGTTAGTTTTCTTGGTTCAAATGTATCATTTGAATCAGAGCAGGTTGAGTCGGTTTAAGAGTTTTTGAAAAGTAGACGTTTTTGATAAATGTTTATAGACATTCATTAACAAGTAGAGTTACCAAACAATTTTTTCTCAAAAAAATATCTATAGCCAATTGATATAGACTTGAAGTAAACTTACCAAACAAGGTCTTAGTGACAATCAACAACCTTACTAAAGATGGAGATACGATACCATAGTAAATCTCATTGGTGTTTATACTCTTTGAATAATTTTAGTAGTAATTGGTTATGCCTGAATGTTACGTACTTGCTAAAAATTGATAGACATCACGATATTCACACAAAAAGGAAGAAACAATAGTCAAATATAATAGTAACACACCATGAAACTTTCTCCCTAACTACCTTGTGCAACGAGATGGACAAATGAATGCCAACATGAAACTTTCTCACAAACTACCTTGTGCAGTGAGATGGATAAACGAAGGCCAGAGAACAAGTATAACACAGCAATTACACAGGTAAAAAATGAGAAGATAACATGCATTTGTATGCTGAGTGAGAACATAAAAACATAGCATTCATAGTGAGGGTTGTATCTGTTGTATATCATATTGCACAATATAAAGCATAAGTGTGTCCTTAACATCCTAACAATAACTAAATGTACCATTAAAGGTAAACGCAGGTCAGTGAACATGCATTTGTACGGAACAAAAAGACAGATTCATAGTGAAGGTTGTCTGATACTTGCAAGTCAAAGTATAGCATAATTGCACAATATAAAGGATAAGAAAACTTTATATGTAAGTGAATATCAAAGTTGATTTCATCAACTAAGTATCTGGTGAGCACTTGTATGATATCATTAAGAAAATTCAGTTAAAATAAAAGGATTTACCTTGAAATCAATGAGGTATTGTGAGAATAGATATATTTTTCCACCGATTCTGCAGGACGGAGGGGAATAAATGTAATGGAGACCGAAATTAGACCATTCTCCACATGTTTGGTGTGTTTTAGACTTTTGTGGGCTATGAAAATGGGACCCTTCAAGGGCTTAATATAAAAACGAAGTGTGCCTTGTGCAATGACATCATTAGAGGAAGGAGAGTAGAATGCATAATCAATCGATAAGGCTCCATCTCCTATCCCTGCAATACAATCTTAGTGACATTTCCGTATACATGTGTTGATGAGCTTCAATTGATCCATAGATACGAATGTTGCGCTTGCGTTTTTTGTTGGCGCCGGCGGCAGTGTCGTTGATCGTTAAATCAACCAAGATACCAGGAGTTATGAAGGAATAATTTAGGGAAAACATGAATCCGTGCTCACTCTTAACCCCTAAAAACATCTTTTTTCCAGCATTACAGTCATTGTCCATCCAAGTCGTCCGCGCCAAGCATCCACGTCGCGGATCCGCGGAAGTCTTCCGTCCGCGCCCGCGCACTCGCTCCCATCCGTCTGCGGATAATTTCCTCCAACTGTGGATCCATGGCTCATTTATGGCTTGACTAGATGACCTCTGAACTCGTCTACAGAACCACCCAAGCCATCCGTACATGCCATCCATCTGGCCTCGTCCACGAATGCGGACAAGACTTCCCTGACATCCGAGTATGGCCCGAGCCATTCCGGACGCTCATATGCACTCCTCATCACCCCGGTCACGCTTGAGCCACTTCAAGGGCTAGGAACCATGTCCCGCGTGGCATAGGCTTTCAAGGTCCTCATCACCCACTCCCGGCTCACGGGACGGCTCGAGGGGTCGACTCTGTCCGACCGGCGCACAATGCGCCAATCAATCAACCAAGTCAATAAAAGTCAACCAAGGCTCAAAGCCTCCCAATTAGAGTCCACTCCACTTTGAGCCAATCACACGATGACATGTGGCACCCCAAAGGTTTCAGTATAAATACACCATCTCACAAAGAGAAGGGGATCTCTCATTATTCACTTTCACTTTCTCTCTCTCTATGATTTCTCTCTAAAAGCTCTAGAGCTCCCTTGTGATCTCCGTGGACTTAATCTCACACCAGAGGCAGTGTCCCAGATCACAACCCCGTGTCGTCGTTCTTTGGTGTTTTGTTCCTCGCAAGTGACAGGTGCCAGGACGATCAAGCTACGTGGACCACCGACCGACTCAAGACTTAGAACATTTTAGGTTACCTTAGCGTACGTGGACAAGAAGACCTGACACACAAACATACAAGTGTGCTTGTGTTGACTCTCGGTCAAAACAAACGCATCACAAAGTATTGAAGCAACAAATAGGTGAAGCTCTGTTAGTGAATTAGGTAAGTATAACCCAGAGTTTATAGTTATAACCATTGACTGACTTTGTGTCCCTTATTCGTGAAGTTTTGGTAACTTCATGAGTTTATGTTTAGTGACTTTGTTAGTTTATTGCCTCATATTCTTTGAAAATATTTTGCTCAAAAGTTTGTCTCGACTGAGATATAATGTCCCTATTCTAAGGATATGGCCGATGCAGTTAATCAAGATGCTAATATCAAAATGGTGGATCAACTGTTGTTATCTGCTGACGTATCTGAAATATTTTCGAAAGACAACATCGATATTGTTTCTAGTTCACTAACACCATATGTAGGACCCAAAAAAAAAAAAATTAGTGGGACATAGCTTATGATTTCTATATCTTGAAAGAGAGGTTGGTACATGCAAATACTCAAAGGATCCAAAAATATCTCGCTTTGTTTGCAACAAAGAAGGTTATAAGAAAATGAACGACAAGTGATAAATAAGAAAAGAGATAAAATGCCAACGAGATAATAGTGAAGGTTGCAAAACTCAGATAAATGTATCTAATGTTAGTGATGGAGTATGGGTCGTGCGTAGTTTTTCAAATGTGCATACTCATCCATTAATATCAACCCAAATTAAAGAAGAGGCTTCAAATACGATATCATTAAACATCACCTAGCTAGGGAGTCAAGTTGTAGAGCTCTAATTGGTAATCTTCATGATTGTGGAATCGCTCACGCTAAAATTGCTTAAGCTATCAATCAAATAAGTGAAAGATTTTATCTGAATATCACATCACAATAATGCAATGACCACCTAAAAGTCTACCGAAAGAACAATATTAAAAGTGAGTACATAATTGATGCACACAAAATTATCAAATATTTTATCAGTGATAAGGATTTCTTTTACATGATTGAAATTCATGAATACGATAAATGTAGAAGTATATTTTGAGAAAATGGTAGAGCTAGAGAAATTTATATGAAATTTTGTGATGTGATCGCGTTCCATGTGACATATCGAACAAATCAATTTTGTATGCATTTTGCTCCATTTACTTGATCGTTAATCATCATAGGCAATCGACGTTGTTTGGTTGTGAAAGGTTTTAGAGGGAATAAAAATGGAAGCAATCGTGCATATATAACAAGAAAAGAAATTCCATGAAACTTTGTCACATATCTATTATATCTATGATAAGTCTAACCAATATTTAAATTGTTTACCTTGTGCGTGTTTCACAAATACTTTAAAAGATGATTTGTATGATCACGAATATCAATTGAAAGACTCCACCCTGTGCTCCTCTTCCTTGTGCTAGTAAGTTTTCGCTCTTATCACTCTAAGCCGGGCAAGAACTCTACTCTTTGGTTTCTTTTTTTGCTCTTAAGGTTTAGCAAATGAATGTGTAACAAATGAACGGTGCCTTAAGGCCCAACAAAATGTTGAGTTAATAAGGCTCACATGATTGTGGGCCCAAATTATCGGAGACCCATTCGTAGCCGACATATTGATTTAAGTAAATCCAAACTAAAATTCCTTACTTAATATGTTGGACACACAAGAATTTTACAATTTTATATTCTCCAAATATCTACGGAAAATAAATTAAATAATATAACAATTGTATTTGCTTCTACTTCATCTTCATCTTCTCCAATTTTTCCTCTGCGGAGCCAAAATCTGCCATCCTCATACTGTAAGTATCATCGTCATCAATCAATTGCTTTTTTACTATAATTTTGTTAAATCATCCGAGAAACCGGTTTTTCCTTTTCTTACTGTTTGGCTGCCCAGAAAAATAAGGATAACAAACACTGAATTGCTTTGAGATTACTTCGTCTGATTCGTATTTATTCTTCTCATCGGCCTGCAGTTTCCTAGTTTCTTGATTTGATCGGTTGTTTTATTGTTTGGCTCTGTGTTAAGAAATAAGAGTTTTAGTTGCTTTGGTTTATTCGTTCTATTTGCTTTAATTTGGGAATATGATGATTTCATTCTATTTTATTATGCTCTGCTTCAATTTTCTTAGTTGATTGCTTGCTAGTTCTTTGGTTTGGCTGTAGTACTGTGTATAGGTACATAATTTGCTATTTTTGTACCGATCTTACTGTGTGTGAAGTCTATTATAATTTGTAAATTGAGATGATATGAAGTTTAGTAAATTAAATGGAACAAAAAGAATGAGATGATGATGATTGTGACGCGGAGCATTAGATTTTGTATATACTATGTATCAATTCTTGCTTCAGGTGATGAAAAGGTAGCGATGTTTGTTCTTGCATTTATTTATTGGTGTAGGTGGTCAAATATGGGTGGAAGTGCGATAGAAGATGATTGGGAGTTGGAGATCACTTCTCCCGTCAGTAATTCTGATCGAACGGTGGTTTTGGTTGGGCGTACAGGCAATGGAAAAAGTGCAACCGGTAATAGCATTATTGGAAGGAAGGTCTTCAAGTCAAGGGCTAGCTCAGCGGGTGTTACGAGTACTTGTGAGAAGCAGAAAGTTGTACTTAAAGATGGCCAAGTTATCAATGTCATTGACACTCCTGGTATGACCCTGTCAACTTATGATAGTTCATGTCATTCAATAGCTAACCATGACAGTTGATTCTTTTCCTTGGAATATCGCAGGTCTGTTTGACTTCAGTTACGAATCTGACCATGTTGGCAAGGAAATTGTCAAATGTATTGAGTTAGCCAAGGAAGGGATCCATGCTGTCATTGTGGTTTTTTCTGTTAGGACCCGCTTTTCACAAGAAGAACTAGCAGCCCTTCGTAGCTTGCAGACTTTGTTTGGAAGCAAAATTATTAATTACATGGTTGTTGTCTTTACGGGAGGCGATGAACTTGAAGATAATGATGAAACATTGGAGGACTATCTAGGACGTGACTGCCCAGATCCTTTAAAGGTTACTTTGAAAAACTTCACTTCCTCTTTTACCTCTTATTTTCATTATTTTTCCCTCGTTGCTATATTTTTATTTCATATGAATCTTACAAGTGTTTATGTTGGGTTTCTTTTTTTATTGAGGTTAACATCTCTAGTTTTGCAGCTAATGAAACTTGAGACTTCTCTTCGGTGAATTATAACTAACATTTTATTATGCTTTATTTCGAACTGTGCTATGTAGAAATACCAATTGTTGGAAATAAGGTGAAAATGAGCAAATGCCCTGCAATTTCATTATATAGATTAAACTCTGTTTATTATATTTTATTTTGTCAATCACAAGTAGAATTTAAGAGTAAAAGTAAAATCTACTGCATGAAATTATTTTTTTTTTTTTATCAAGAAGTTTAGGCTATGTTTGCACGGATATAGAGGTGGATTGTATTTGAACTCCATTACTTTCTTTTTTCTTTTCAACCCAATCATATCATTTTAGATGCAACAGGATCGAACACTAAAGCTAATAAATGTTGAACCAAAAATCAATAAATAAATTATAAAAATAATAACAATAACAAGTTCTTGAAATAAAAAATTGATTAAACAAAATAAATTTAATTTGTCCGTGTTCGGGTTTGGAACGATCTTGACCAAGTCTAAATAACAAAAACAAAAACAAATTTGACCCCAATATTTTTTAATATCGACCTTCAATTCGTTTATAGGTTGATGAGACTTATATGTATGCTACGAATAATAAGTTGGAGTAAGAACAATGGTGTTGTGTTAATTTAATTCTAACTTATGATATGTTTACTAAATACGAGTATCGCATATAATACGTGCTCTTATAACGTAATAAAAATGTTGTTGCAAGTTTATAGCAACTATTGCATCAAGAGTTATTTTGCCTAAATTATCAAATCTATTTTTTTGTTGATACATCAAACAATTGATTTCATTAAATTTCTCATCTGATATTATATCTACTATTGCATCAAACTTTGGTATGCATAATTACTGTCATAATCTATCATTGTTATTCAATCAAGACAATCAAACGCAACCCTATTTATTACTAATGAGATGTCTCCTTGCTATTGAATTGATTTAATAGATAGTAGTTTTATGGGATATATTTATTTTCTTGAAGTTGAGGATTGGAATTACGAGATATTGTAAGTTTATATGTGCTATTGGTGACAGTACTTCTTTTGTTAAACTTTTATTTTTTTTGCCTGCTAGCATCACTTAGTTTATAAGAGAATTAGTTAATTTCTCAAAAGGTAAATAAAATAACATTAAGCTTCACCTGATTTCAACTTGGATTAGCGTCTACTGCATGGTTAAGCCATCTTTTTTTTTTCTCTTCTTTTTTCTCTGAGGTTTCCATTTTCCAAATTTGATATCCTGAAATAAGTGTCTAATTAAAAGTTTCTCATAGTCTTAGTAATGGTGAACGTAAGTAATGGACTTATTTCTTTGTAGAAAGAATCATGACACATGTTATTATACATAGCACCAGTTTTCGTATTTGCAACTTTTGCCATGATTTGCCTATCTTTTGTAGTTTTGTTCTTGATTGTTTTGTAATACTACACATCTGCTTTCAAATTTTTATGAACTTGATGATGTTCATATCTTTCACATAATCTATTACTTGATGATTTAGTTTGTGGAGAGAAAAAGTCTTCAAATTTGTTGACTAATATTTTAGTAAATCGTCTCCTTGTGTAGGAAATTCTTGTTTTGTGCGAGAATAGACGCGTGCTTTTTGACAACAAAACTAAGGATGAAAGGAAGAAGTTTGAACAAGTTCAGCAGCTTCTCTCCCTTGTAAACATTGTTGTTGCTCAAAATGGAGGAAAACCATACATGGATGAGTTATTTGTTGAAATGAAGGTGAGTATGTGCATATTCACTAGTTCTGTTGTAAGGTCATTGAATACAATTATAATATGACTAAATTCAAATGCCAGGAAGGGGCTAAGAAACTTCATGCTCAACAAGGAGAGGTCGATTCATTGAAAGGTTACACTAAGCACGAAATATCAATGTTGAAGGAGCAGATTGAGTGTGCATATGAAGCACAGCTCAAGCGAATCACTGACATGGTATTACTTACTAAAAGCCCCTAATGTATTCATGTGTCTATCTACTGCATTGCATTTGTATTATATAAATTTAAACAATGGTCAGAACTCAGAACCATAGTAATGATGTAAATGTCTGTCACCTCATGATGTTGAAGAAAATACAGCCTCAGAGAGAACGGCTTAGCTGTCTTTTTATATTATTTATTCAACATTAATATGTAGGCTAGAGTATCAAATGCCAAATGGTGTAGGAGAGTATTTATTCTTACAGTGTATTGAGGTGGATGAGGTTTGATCGGATTGTGTTCCTAAGATCATGGGGTCACGCAGCCGTTAGAGTACTTACGCTTGCCAATGATGAAACACAACATATAACTCTATCTTGGGCCGTCATGATCTTCCGATTATCTTGAGATAGTGTTCCCGAAAGTCCGCAACGCGTTTGGCGTAATAGGGTTTGGAAGTGATGAGTCTTGTCCAAGTAACACTTTCGGGACGGTCATGGAAGCTAGGCTCCAGGACCTTCATCTATGTGACATCTCTCTAGTGTCACTCCCTGAGTGGTGGACTTGGTCAAGGATATTGTGACTGTCATTAATAGTTTTAGGAATGATACATTTTGATTAAACTAAATGTGCAGGCAGCAATGCAGTTTAGATACTAAGGTAGAGCAAGTTATTTTATAAGCACAACAGTCGGACAATGGGGAGTTAAAAGTTTATAGATATGTGTTAGTTACGTATGTCTTATGTCTTGTGTTGACATGTATAGGTTGAGACAAAGCTGAGAGAAACAACCACGAGGCTTGAACAACAACTGGCAGAAGAGCAAGCTGCACGACTCAAGTCAGAAGAGATTGCACTGTTGGCTCAAAAGAAATCAAATGATGAAGTTAGTAAGCTTAGAAAGCAGCTAGAAATA
>JAYMTH010004107.1:0-10161 GCA_036897465.1 Pelargonium australe | reverse complement strand
TTTTTTTTTTTTTTTTTTGTGTGTGTGTGTGTGCAGAAAGTGACTTCCTCTTATGATGTTGTTAGCCGCAAACACTTTAATCCCTCCCTCTTTCTCATTTACATTGGGACCAATCGTCTTCCTAGTTTTGTGGCAAGCGGTAACAACCTTGGTTATATTGATCAAGGTTTGAGAACTTGTCTCTGCCTTAGTAACGGACATCTGGATACTAGAGCAGTCTGGTATTGGTTCCTCATGAAATTGATGAAAAAAACTTTTGTTACCTACAAATAAGCCCTTTAAGTGTTCCTGAATATGTTCAAAAAGTTCATAAGACCAACTTTTGCTTCTATGGGATCGCTAAAGCTATAAATTAGTTTTGATGTTTCATAAAGGTCTATGGTTTACCAGTGTTATGAATTTGAGGGTTCTAGAGAGGGCTATATTATATATTATTCCTTCTTTTTTTTAATAGTATTATTTTGGTGTTACAAATGGATGTCTTGATGATATGATAAAAAAAAGGATGTCTTAATGGTAGCTTGCAAATATTTAATGGAGCTTAAGACCTGGTGATCATTATTTGTTGCCCGAAAGACAACTAATGAAAGAAGCAAGTTAAATTCCTATTTTTGATGGGTTCTGTAATGAAATATCTTTCCCATGAAAGACATGTTCTGTAGGAGGAAAATATTTTTGTCTATATTGTGGCTTCTGTCTTACAATAACTGTATTACATTCTATTTTGAGTTTCGTTTTGCCATTACCTTTTGAGATGCATAATTAACCACTAAAACAAACATAAAAGTTGCATAATTGTCCCGTGATTTGTAGGATACCTTCACTATTGGCAGGGAAAAAATATAACATGGTACTGGTTCTAAATGTTAAGATTACAAATAATTTAGAAAATTTAAATGACTATTTTATCAGTTTGGTAAAACCACCTGTTTATTTCTTGTGACTATGGTTGCTACTTGTTACCTTTGGTTTATATTTAGTTTCTTTCTCGTGCAGTTGTGGGTCTTGTGGGTATGAGCTAAACCTAAGTTCCTCAAACCGCAACACCTCAACCATTGGCTCCAAATATGGAAAATCTATAAAGAGAGGGATCATATCATTTTTTCACATTGACGAAAGCAGGTTTACACAAGTGGATGAGTTCCAATGCATACCCTACTTCTCTAGTCTTTCGTGGGGTTTGTTCCGCAGGAGAACCAAACTTCTTTGCCGAAAGTGTGGTAACCACATTGGAAATGCATATGATGACAGTAGTTCATCCTATTCACATGTATCGGCTGCAGCAGATTCAGTTAAAGAAATCTCTGTTCGTAGAAAATATGACGTCAGAATCCGTGCCTTGCAGCCGTCATCTGGTGAAGAGACCAGCGATCCTCTTTTCATGTGATGATTCTTTGTCAATTATATGGGTTGTGGGTACTATCTGTGTAGATGTGCTAGATTTTTTGTTTGCATGAGTGTGTGATGCATGAGTGTGACTTGTACATAACTGTACTTGGATCGGAATAAAGATCAGCGTGGAGTTTGTTCGAGAAAATTCATATCAACAGAACTGCAATGTGTTTGAGATCTACACTCCTTTTTATACTTAATGGTCTTTCATTCCTTACATAGTTACATTACAGAATATGTAATGGTTTTGGGTTGAGGTATTTGGGGGATGTTTTTATGTGAAATTTTGCAGGTGCACATCAGTTCTTTTAAGGTGGTGCGCAATTTTAGTGTATTTATCCTATCAAGTCAGTCTTCTATTTGGATTCCCTACGAGGTCTCGAGTTCGAGCCTCTTTGTCAACGGCATGGGATGAGATTTGTGTGATGGGGTTTTGGGTGACGCTACCTTTGGAGAGTGAAATATTGTTTCTTCGACTATGATGTACCGTTGCTGATTAAAAAAAAAAAAAAAAATCAGTTTCTATTTTACATTCACATATTAGTTTCACTTCTTGTTCAGAGAACATTTTGTATTGAAGATCATAAACATATTATTATTCCCAAAATTTAAACCAAACAAGACTCATCCACTCAACAAATACAATATCCAAGCAGATTATCCCAATAGAAAATGAAACAAAGTGTAGCTTTTCAAGATGCATACAACTTAGAGAGGTCTTCAGAGAAGGTCTTCTTGATAATTTCTCTCTTGAGCTTAAGGGCTGCTGTAACTAGCCCTGATTCCGGTGTCCACGGATCACTAAGCAATTTGATCTTTGCCGGAATCTCAAACTTCTGCAAACGAGTTTGCTTTCCCGCCTACAACATACAATACAACACGAAACAAACACACATTACGGTTCTAGTTATCTCGGGCCACCTCATGCTCAGTTGACAAAAAAATACCTTAACAAGTGATGCTAGCACTTCCTTCACAGTTTCTTCTTTTTCGCATAAGTCGGCAAAATCTGTGAAAACAATTCCTTGATTTGAAGCCCAAGCCTCCACAGCGGGTTGTGAAGCAACCACGAGAGCCACGCAGTAATTTTGAAAAGGATCAGCATGAAGCATAATGTTGTCCACATACGGACTTCCAACGAGAGAAGACTCGATCTGTAGGGAAAAAATTGTTGAAAAAGACCTCGAGGAGGAAAAAAAAAAACTTGCGTACATAATAACCCAAATCCATACCTTCCCTAAGGAGACATATTCTCCGTGCTGAAGTTTGACAATGTCCTTTTTCCGGTCAACTATCTCGAGGCAACCATCAGCATGGAACTGCCCAACATCGCCAGTGTAAAACCACCTCATCCCTCTCTCATCAACCTATGGACACCAAGAGAGTAACATAGACTCGGTACTTATAATTTTTTCCCTAGTAAGAAAATAAACTATTGAGATTTCGAATTTCTACCTTGTACACCTCCTTTGTTTTCTCTTCATTTTTAAAATATCCGACAGTAACATTCGGGCCACCAATAACTATTTCGCCACGTGGCATTGGTGAATCGGTAACTAGATATCCACCTTCTGGCCAATCTATCAACTGAAATATAGATTATCTATTGTTAGCATGAAACAAACCACCGACTGGACATAATTTATCCATGACCAAATGACTCGAGCAAATAGGTATATTCCAAGATGAAAGAGGTAGAATTTCTTGTCCAGCTTCGAGTAAATTATTTATACACAGCATGGAGAAACTAAAATACTGAAAACACGTGCGCACACTAAAAAATGTTGCAATGACTGAAGCTGCAACAACATTGAACAAAAATAACAATTTCAACTGAATAGTCAATAGTGATGGAAGATTTCTGGTATCTGCAATGCAAATATTTCGTATGCAAACAGTGCATAATATCAGTTTATAAAAGGTCCCTTCAAATGAAACTTCGGATGGTATAGTAACATTATACAGCTTAATGAACAAGAAAAAAAAAGCTACCACTCAGCCATGAATGACAAGCAGTTACGACTTAGGACGAAGAAGCTGTACGCTAGATTAAGACAGAATTTCAATTTTCAACCACTGATATTAATCACAAGAGCAGACATTAAAACAGGGGCCAAAATCCAGGGAAACTGACCACCTAGTCCAAAGTCCAGAGCAAAGTGAATAATATGGTTTGTGAACTATCCATTGCATGAACCAAACATACTAATTTCTCACCTTAACAAACGAGCAAGGAAGTGGAGCACCAACACGACCAACAGATGTGTCATCAAACTCAGAAAATGTCCCACCAGCACAAGTCTCAGTGAGACCATACCCTTGACCTATTGGTGCACTGGAAATAGTTTTAAAATCAGTTTAATGAATTAAAAAAACTACAAAAGAGCTAAAGTAAGGACAAATATGGAATATTTATTTAATCAACTCTATGGTTTGCCAAGGCAGTACTAACCCAAGACATATGTTGATGAACCTTTGAGTGTCACCAGAAAGAGGAGCACCTCCAGAGAGCAGAAAACGGATACGACCTCCTAAAACTGCTCGGACCTTTCTAAAGACAAGAAAATTCCAAAGAAGCAACTCAAGGCCCCAAGCTCCAAACCAACCACCATTGATTGCAGACAACCTACGAGCATATGCAAAGTCGAACAATTTCTTGGCCAGTCCACCTTTTGTATCTACCTGTAGATGGTAACAGGATAAGCAGTTTTGAATTTCAGTACAAGGGTTTCAGAGGCACAAATGCCCAAGTTCACCAACCTTCTTCCGCACACCATCTCGAACACGATCAAGAATTGCAGGCACAGCTGTCATCAGTGTTGGCTGCAATGCAGTGGCATCCCCCTTTGTTCCCCTTTTTATCTTGCTTGATGTATCAGTAAGAGTCAAAGGGGACCCATATCCTATAGCTATCCCAGCAGCAGCCATTATATTCTACAAAATTCAGTGAAAATGTCAAAGCACAATGCATTGCGCATTTGACTACTGTATTTATGCAAGGGTAACCACAGTACACAAGTTTCTACATACCTCAGCTGCTAATTCAAGGATATGAGCCATAGGTAGGTATGCCATATAAATATCCTTTCCTCCAAGGCGAGGAACAATAGACATGACGGCAGAACCTGTTGCTAGGATGTTGCCATGTGTCATCATTACACCCTATTTAAAGTTGAAATTGTGTAGGTGAGTTGATATGATACTAATGAAAACCATGGTATGCCTTAGAGATCTATTTTGAGAAAGCATGCACACGTTACACATATATTATTAGTAAAAAGAGTACAGCAAAGTTGAGGAGAAATAACAGCATACTCCGGAAAAGAAGGCGCACTCCAATTTCCTCAGACGAAGTTTTGTCCAAATACTAGCGATTAATGAACTACAACGGAAGCAGAAACAAAACTAGCAATCTGACTGATTCAAAGACAACGATGGACACTACAATTATATATCTTCATTCTTCTTTTAGATGAAAAACGCAATACTCATATCCCCAAATCTCTACATCCCTATGTGTTTAATCCCAAAACCTACTCATTATAAATGGAAGAATGGTATAAATAGAAAAATGGTACCCGGCTGACTATATGCTATTATCAGGACTGTTTTATCTACACAAGGATTTCCATCATCAATCCATCAAGGCAAACTCTAATACTGAAAATATTCCTTGCGTTAAGAGAATTCATATTCCTCCTTTTTCTTTTTTATTTGCTAGTACATTTGTACAGCAATTATCATAAGTCTTGGCTCTAAATTCCTAACAACATTTATGCCATAAAAGATTAAAAAAAAAAAAACTTTAAGATTGTTATATCACTTAGCAATCTAGGTTTGATAGGTATCCAACATGAAGTAAAGAGGGCAAGAGTACAACTTTCCAACTAAATTACGGCGAAAGAATGAAACTTTAAGAAAATAATATTAACAAAAATCAAATTGTAATGATTTTCAAAGTATGATAAACTGTTATACATAAACATTACTTCAATCTGTACGAATAACAATATCAAAAATAAAAACTTATAGAAGAGATAAACTCAAGCAGGTGCAACACAAAAATGAAGGTAGACAAAAATTAAAAGACATATGAAACCTATAACATAAGTTGCTTCTACTAACCTTTGGCAATCCAGTACTACCACTAGTATACATGATAACTGCTATATCAGAGGAAAGAGGTAAATCTGCATCAACAGGATTTTCTCGTCCAAGCTTCTCCACATCAGCAAATGTAGTGATTGTCCAGCTACTGCTCACCAATGTTGAATCAGATGGGACCTCATCATCCATGCAAATTACACGTTTCACAGAGTCAAGCTGTCCACTGATGTCTAAAAGTTTTTGCAGTTCTTTATGCCCACAAATTACAGTTGTCGCCTCTGTCTGAGAGAGAATGAAAAATTACAAAAGAAAAAAAAAAACAAGTAAATAAATAGACAGTATCTCACAGTTATGCCAACTAAGAGAATGTGAAAAGATTCTTGATGCACCAAATCCCGAAGCAAATAATGTTAGTTTGACAGTTTAGGTTACAATTGTTTGCACAGTAATCATTCCAGAACAGTAAAATTAGGTGTTAGAAACATTTAGCTCAGCTTTCCCAGTTAGGAAACCAACAGGACTATTTCAAATACGGGTTTGATGAAAAATACTTGTAAACTGCTACAATAGGAAAACCAAAACTGGGATACCATAGCTCATCAGTGCATATGAAATTCGTGTCTAAATTTTGACTAAAGCATGACTTGCATAATCTGCTTTGATAAGATCAACATATAAGATGTTAACAGCCACACAAAAAATGAAGCTAATTAGTCTAAGTGCCTGTTTGAATCAATTGCTATTGCAGAACCTTCACAATGCAGCTCCAACGAGAAAGTTCCATCAGTGGTCTATAAATGAATATCTTTGACCAAGTTTGAACAAGATGATGAAATTGGAATCAGCTTTCTTCAGCTTTTCCGCTATAAAAGTTCATGGAGAAGCCCGACCAAACAGGAATTAAGTTCTAATATTTTAAGATATATATTAGTCTTAGCTTAACTGTAGAAACCATCAGATGAATGTATATGTGCAGCTCAACAATCTAAATTTCTAAAATTTCGCCAACATCAGTTTAAAATATATATATATATTGTTGGCAGCAATTCTAAGTATGAATACATTTAGTTTCCATTCTGAAATGAAAACACATAATGTCTTCAATGTTGAGAAAAATAAGAAATGTGAATACCAGAGAGTGTGTGTGTGTGTGAGAGAGAGAGAGAGAGAGAGGTAACCTCATTTAATGAGTGACATAGAGCCTCTTCTCCTAGAGATGCATATATGGTCACAACAGTGATATTGCGCCTAAAACAACTCTGATACAAGAAAACAATCGATTATATCATAATCATATAAATTCATGTATGTGAATGAACATGGCTATAAATTGCACCTTTCTTAAAGTAAATAGACTTAAGTTGGCACCATTCCCTATAAGCACATTCATAAAAGAATCTGCTTTACAGGGATATTGATATGACAAACTAAACATATCCATTATTTGAATTTAATATTTTGGATAAGAAAAGCAAAGGTGAAGTTAATTAAAAGATGTATTTATTGGAGCTAGACGATAAGACAAGCACCTGTAGAGCAATAAACCATTCTTCTCTTGTATCGGCAAAGATAGCTGCGCGTTCTTCTGTTTTATGCCCAAGTTGTGTTAAACCAGAAGAAAAGTTGCAGACAGCTGCAAATGCTTTTCTATAGGTTAGCCACTCATAGTCTCCCAAATGAAGCTTCTCGAAGGACCTTCCATCTCCAGTGGGTTCATTCTCCCTTGAAATAACCTTCCGAGTGCCAAGTAAGGGTTTATCTTGGTGTTGTTTACAGGCTTGTTCAAAAAGTTCTGCAAGGGTTGAAACACCTTCCCAAGCTGATTCTACCGGGGATTCGAACCGGTAATTTCTGACTGCATACCCAGGTTCTCCACCAACATCAGCAAGAAGTCCCCGTTTCTTTGCTTTTTTGGAATTCCGAAGAAGAAGAGACATTAGAAGAGGAACAAGGACACCAACAACATATGCACTCATATTTGAAGGACTTTATAGGCTCGACCGAACCCACCAACTTGATTCCTGAAAACAAAATTAAACCCAATCATTCTCCGTAACCTATACATTAAAAAGAGGCTGAAAGCTTCACAACATACAAATAGCGTGTCTCTCAAGAACATTATCAGATCGAACTTAGTTATCTTACATGTAACAGTTAACATTAACCAAATATGTCATATGTGATAATAACTTGATTTCTAAAAAGAAAAGGTATACCAACTCATTTTTAAAATGTTTTGACCTTTGTGTTAGTCGGAGGTTCTATAAGAAATAATGCACCTAAGTTATCTCCAAGGTCAAGCCCGATATATATGCCACTAAACTCATCACCAAGCAGCAAGCAAGCGTTTCTTAGCAGTTTTGCAGGTTTGGTGAAACTAATGGAGACCATTATATAATGAAGTGCCATCTCCCACAAATAATATAGCCAGTCCAAGAGGTGAAAAGAGATGTCACCAAACCCATGGCCGAGCAGCAAACCAAAGATACATATTTAAGTAGTTTTGTGGGTTTGATTAAGCTATTGAAGATGAATACAAAATGGAATGCCAATCACATGCATGAAAGCGTAATAGCATTCAATTTTTGAAATCTGGGTGTTTGTTTGTGTATATCTGAGGATAGTATCATCCCTTACTTGCTATCAAATTCAACACATACAAAAAATTAATTTCTGTGAAGACTAAAGAAGAGTTAAAGAATTAGTCCACACCCAGGAGAATCTTCATAAAAAATGAAGAGAGAGAAAAGAAAAAGTGAACTGAGGGGTATAAATATAATATAGGCATAGTCTGGAACCAAGTGGTGGCATAGGGTAAAATTAAATTGGAGAAGAAGAAGAGCATTGATGAGGGAGCATTATAAATGTGAGCCAAAACCTGAACTTTCCTGAGTTTGTTGTAGGCATATTAAGAGCTAAGGATGGGATTGAATATAAATTTCAAAGCAGACATTAATTGGGACAATTCAGCAAACAGCCTACCTGCATGCCTCTATCAATACAAATAGACTAAGAAAAAATAATCAAAACAGTAAATTAAGCAAGACCTAGTTCAAAGCAATGAAGCCTGACAGTCATACAATTGAAAAAACACAAAAAAATCCAGAGGTGCAACGAAAAGCCATTAGAGGAAAAAAGGGTACCTTGAGAATCTGAACCCAGAAGCTTAGAGTTGGAGAAAGATTGGCGCTAGAAGAAGAAGAAGAAGAGGTGGGTGTGAGTTGATGGAGATAAAGGAGATGAAACGACGGCGTTTACAAAAGAAGGGGCTGGAAATGGGTGGCAACGGCGGAGAAAACGAGAGTGAAGAGGTTGGAGTTTCAGTAGTTGGGTTGCGACAATGAGACTGTCTTTCAACTCTTGTTTTCTTTTGGTACAATACAAAGACAACACTTGGCCCATATCAACATCAACTCTTCTCTATCTTCTTCTTCTTCTTTTTCGGTATTAGCAACATTTAAGTCATATCATTCTCATACGAATTTTTATTCTAGTCGATAGAATAGGACTTGGTACACACTAAGACTAGTCATTATTCGTGACGGGTAAAAACACAAGGGCGGCAAGTATCTCACTACCAAATTTTTAACTTTGAACGCAATGCATTCACTAGTACTCGAACTCGAGAAGTCTGGCTAAGCTGGAACTTCTTCTTACCAGGTATGTTATGTTATAATTACAAAACATTTGTGTATTGATAAGACCATTCACTATTTCTTGAAGCTGGATCTCCCCTCCTCCGGAATATAACTTGTGATTACTCAAAACTATTGGTTTACTAACGAATGTTGACTTGAGTTGAACAACTCCGGATTGTTTTTTTAATTTATTTTATAACAATACTTATATATTAATTAGCAAAAAAGGAAGTCCATATTTTACAAAAGCCGTTTTTTCCTAACTGAGCTAAGCTATGAGCCCCAGACACAACCCGTCTGGTTGTCCACTTGCAAAAAAACGAGGGAAATAAACGAATGAGAGCTTTAACTTCTTCTCCACTAGACCACGCTCCCATATGTCTAAAACGCTGCTGAGAAATATCCCTGCGAATATTAATGGAGTGCATATAAAAAGTATTTTTGAATCTAATGTCCTTTTTAGCATTTTTAAGGTAATTTAAGGAAGTAGTCACGTCAAGGGGACCGGAGCAATCCGAGACCAAGACCAGACATAGAATTAGAAGTCTTGCCATACCTACGAGCTAATATATTCGTTGATCTAAAACCAAAAGAGAACAACATGTTCTCATAATTGAAAACTAAAAACAAAGAAAAGTAAGCTAACAACAGATAAACCCCATCATTGCATGAGAATAATACAGTTTTCTCTCTAGGAAACTAGGGTTTCCAAAAAATAGTCAGCCTATCTTTTGAGTCTAAAACCTTTAGGGTTCTTTTTGTTTCTAGGATTTTTTGGTCTTCTAGGATTTCCTAGATTCTTGGAAGAGTTGGGGGGTGAGTATAAGAAACGGGAGGCTAAGGGGATACCGGCCATATTGCTCCGAGAATTTCCAGTTTTGTATTTTGACAATAAGCATTTTCGGGTTAAGGCTTACATGGCGATGGAGGGTTCCGGCGTGGGTATGGAGTTGGAGGTGGCGGCTGTGATGCAGTCGGGGGCTGAGGATGCTAGGGGATCGGAGGGACTGTTGGGGGCAGGGGG